>JZKD02S0563850.1:5370-16309 GCA_000966675.3 Picea glauca
AAATATATTAAAACTCATACCATTATACATGAAACAACCTTGGGTCCATTACCCAAACATTTGTGCTACCGGAATTCGCTACCAGACTTTCTTCGAGGGTTGACATCAATGACAACCAACCTTAATTAACAGTGTTGGTATGAGAGTAAATATAGTTTATGAGGTGGTTTCATCCATGTACTATAAATTTGTATAATTGGAATGTATTATAATGAGGATGACAGTGAATTAAATCCCTTTCCACCAAGTTTTTGTGTCTTGATTATGTTCTACTTCTTAACAGTTTTGGAACAATTTTTAATGGGTATTTAAGAAATGGTTCATGCTATCCATTTGGGATAAGGGTTTTAGAATTGAGTATATATTGCATCTTCCATGGAGAGAATGTGGATACTTTTAAAAAGGAAGATGACGAATTCAGTGTTGTAGAATACTTCTGTAGATAATTTGGAGAAATCCCCTTCAACTTCTCTTACGTATTTTGAGGGTAAGGATAATTTATTTATCAAAATGTTTTTTATTGGATAAATGCAAATACTTCTAATGTTTTTGTGAGGTTATTTAGGGTATTACATTGAGAGCCAAAACCCCCACTTTTCCCTTTTCCTTTTCTTTTCTTCCACTTCGCTTGATAAGATGATTTAGAATGACACATGTTTCTACATTAGGAAGATGTGAGAATGATTCATGAATACAACTCAATGTGTGATTCAAGAGTGATACCATGGTCTAATATTGTTCTTGTTTTAGGGTATAGGTAGGGAAGGCTCAACAATTTTCTATCTCTCCACAACACTAGCCTACTTTTCTTGATTAGGGAAGAGAAAGTGTGGGGGGTGATAATTAAAGGGAACCAATATAGGTGGAGAGATAACCATATCTCCAGGTAGTGTGCCTTTCCTTTTCCAACACTCCAACATGCATTTGTTTTAGGGAAACCTTTAAAATAAATGCTCCAATCTTGAAACTATATCGTATGCTAAATTATTTGATTATTTAGATAGCTTTAGCTTCCTAATGATTTACCTATACTTGATATAGATATAAGCAATACCAAAAAATCATATTTCATAATGTCACCACATGGACTTATACCCCAACATGAAAGAAAATATTATGTTTGAAATCATCAATAAAATGCCTTATTAATGGGCCAAATCTATATATCTAGGGTTATGGTATCTATTTGTGTCCTTTTGCGCACTTTAAACTTGTATAAATTACATAATTATTTTCTTATTTTATAAAATATTGATCAATTAATATAGAGAGTGATCAAATAGTGGTTTATGCTATCATATTTTTCCAGCGGTGCACTCAAGTTCAATGTAAACTAGCACAAAAAGGGGATCTTTATAACATGCATGTCGATCGATTTAATTTCTTAAATATTTGACATTAAATTGTAAACCGAGATGTTTATAAACTTATATATGCTACAATGTATGTGTGGAGGTCAAGGAATTGATAGTCTTTCTATCCTATGGAATGGAAAGGAAAGCAGGAAACACACAACTATCTAAGGACACTCGTGTGGAAAGTAAATCATTCATGCAAAAAGTAAATCACACCAAACCAAAGGAAAAGGAAGGGGAAGGGATATGATCCTAAACCTACTCACTCTCTTCACACAAAACGACACAATTGTAAGAAATGAAAGTAAGGAAAGAAGTAAGACCATACAACTACAAGCATTGAAAGGAAAGCAGCTAAACTATTCTACATTGCAAAAAGGAAAGGCAAATTAACTCAATCCACCCATGATTTGTAAACACCAGAAATCAACAACTTCATTAAAGATAAATATCCAGCAATACATAGTGAGTAGCTCCAATGATCAATGATCTCTTCATTGTAGAGAGATGAATGGTCTAGCAATCCTAACTACTCTCTGCAATCTTTGGCAACCTCCCTACTACTCTATTACAACCTCTCCCTATCAATATATGAATGACTCTATTACTCGATGATTTTGATATGTCCATACATTTAATACAAAGAAACAAAGGGGCGAATTGAAACCAATTTCCCCAAATCTGGACTATTAAAGCTATGGACAGATTTACAAAATATTTTCTTGATGTATTTTTAGTGGATATTTGTTGAAGAATAGTTCAATATCAGACTACATTGGATTCATATATCTTAAACCATATGAGTATAGGGTGGAGTTGGTTCCTTTGTTGAATAGTTGCTTTGTTTGGGACGTATCTTGCCAATGACCGCAACAAGAAAATACCCTTTCAAAGAACCACATGTATCTCCCAATAAACGATCTTTTTGGAGAAATGGATAACACATAGTCTAATTCTGGATGTTCTAGACAAAACCCATGTTGCGGATTTTCCATATCCTTCTTCAATTATTTATAAATTGCACCCAAAATTCATTACACGGTTATGCTTGGCACAAACTGTCCAAATTGTAAATCATGAGCTAGAGACCTATGAAATCGGCTTGGGTATGAATTAAGTAACATGGATCCATGTCATCACCCATAGGAATGAAACCTATGTTTCATAATCTTCCTTGGATATGCATAGGTATGCCAACCTCAGAGAACTACATAGAAGCTACAGGAACCAGGCTAGGCAAACCATCATCAATAAAACCAACAATAATTCTTTCCAATTCATAAAAAATAAAGGAAAATAATGATAATTAACTACTTTATTGCTTGTAGACTTATTCTGGTATATTCACGAAGTAACACAACAAAACATATGATGAATGGGTGACGGGATAAGGTAAAATGGTTAAAAATAAGTGTTTTGAATGATGAAAAGGATGGAAATTTGACGACTCAACATCTCCCCCACACCTGCACTTTTGCATGTCCTCATGCAAACCAATACATTTGTATAAACCAAGCACAACAAAACAATAGTGTTATAACATGAGTAGCAACAACAAATCATAACTCATGAAATAGTGATATGACCTACTATTGGTTCTTGTGTAACAACAATAGGGATTTATTGTGCCATTAATGTTGAAAACTAATGTTCTCCATTGGAAAACAACATATGTTGTTTTATGTGCCCAAAATCAAGGATAAATACATATTATTTCTATAGGAATGGTTTCTATAGAAGCTTCTTTTGTAGGTTATTGTGGGGCAACCTATTATTGTCTAGATTTTTCCTCTCCCCCAAATTGAAATTTTTTTTTGTCAAATGGAAGGATGGAAAAAAACAATGTTTTTCCAAGTAAGAAATTTGCAACAGTTCATCTTCTCCCCCACACCTGTACTTTTGCATGTCCTCATGTAACCCAATACCTAGTTGAATGTTGCTTCCATTTTCAATTCACAGTAACCAAAACCACTCTTCTTACCCAACTGATGATGTTGATAGAATATAAATGTTTTCCCCAATATCACCTTGAAACCTCTTCAAACAATGGCTTCAAAAGTAGTCCTCAAGTGTTTTTTACCAATTCTGGTGGAGTTGTAGCAAGGAACGAGTTGCAACAAGTGATGAGTGTGATGATTTGCAACAAATAACGAGCTGCTACAAGTTGTAGCAAGGGATGAGTTTGCAACAAGTGATGAGTGCAACAAAAAATGAGTTGCAACAAGGTGATGAGTTGCAATAGATGAGTTGCATCAAGTTGTAGTAGGTGATGGAGTTGTTATAGTGGAGTAACAACAAAAATTGGATTTTTATGCAAACCATAACTCAAATGAATAATATTTTTGATGGTTCTATGGATCACCATCAAATGCATATTCCTACCAAAATTCATAGCAACCTAATTCACATATTCCACGATATAACAAATTAGATGCTACAAGTGAGTAACAACATGTGTTGTAGGAGTAGTAGAAAACATTTTAAACCATTTTCTCATAAATATGAATTGGGTTTCGACAAAATTTTGCAAGAACATTTTTACTATTCCAATTCTTCTCCATATCAAAAATTAGATATACTCACATCATGGATCTTGAGAAACAGACAAATTGGATGTAGATGACAATGCTTAATTTTTAAACACTTATGAACTAGGTTGGTGAGAAATTTTGTAGGAAGATTTTTACTATTTCAATACTTCTCCGCACCAAAAATCAGAGCCATATGATACACAGATCTTGAGATATAAGAAAAATGGCTAAAGGTGATGATGCTTAGTATCTAAAAAATTATGAAATGGGTTGGTGAGAAATTTATTGGATTTGTTCATCAGGTTATAGTGCTTCTCTCCTCCAAATTTCATGAAAACACAGTTCATGGTTTGCAAGATATAATCAATTAAATTTTTGAATTTTAAAAAAAATACACAACATATCCTCATACCAATAAAGTAGATGACTTATATTATGATCCATACTAATTGTGTTTTCTTGATGCGCTGGTATGAATACCATCTGAATTTTGAATCTCTTTTTGACAGGAACAACCATGATGCCACTTGTTCCACCTATATTTCAACAACCCTTACTACACTAGTAACCATTTCAACAAAAATTGAATATGCTTCTTAAGTTGTCCAAAGAAATTTCAATCTCATTGTTTTCATTTCCTTGGAGAGAGGGAAAAAATAATTATTCTACCCATATTGAAATAAATGGAAATATGCTAGAGGTTCCCAATAACCCATCACCAATCTTTGTTTCAAACAACTACCATCACCAAAAAAGTATTTTACAAAGACAGGGGGATGCGAGGGAATATTGTTGGTGTAGGTACATGATGATCTATTGAAGGAAGAGGAGGGAATGATGGAATATGGAGGATGAAACACATTTTAAAGGTAGAGACAAGAGGAAACATAATATAATGTCAAGCTTACAGTAGTCTTTTATCATTATTCCCTAAATTTTCAACAAATCAAAAAGTTTAAAGCTAGTTTCTTTTACCTCAAGTTTTACCTCAACATTTTGATGTTGCTAGCCACACTGATGAAGGGAAAATGAACCTGAAAATGATATGTTGTTGAGCTAATCCAAAACAAAGAACCGATGTATTTCAAGTGTTATGTTGAGAGGCCAATGATTCTTGATTGTTGACTGTTGAATAATGTGTTGAACTTGAGAACAAATTGATGAAGACTGTTGATGAATATTTAATGTGCAAGGCATATCTGAACAAGCACACTGTTGGTCATCATGTAACAATAGTTACCTAGAAATGATGGAGTAACAACACCTGGTAACGATAAAGTAACAACACCTGAACATGGTTGGTGAAGTTTCCAAGAGGATAAAGGATAATATTGATGCTTCCCTGGTTTTCCAACAATCATTATGTCCTTATTATTTGCAAAAATGAAAGGATGCAGTGTTTTTGTGTTCTTCACAAATAGAAAAAATCTATACTATCCTACTCTACTTGAAAGAGGAAACATCTTTTCAAGTGTAGGAATATTTCCAATGAATCCATGTGCACAAAAAAATTCGTAAATGTAATCATATTCAAATTTAGAAGGTATGCTTTGATGAATACCAGAATATGAGGATCCGACTTCTCTGGTTGATCTAGTGCTAGAAGATGTTGGATCATGGAGGAATGTTTTTTGCTAACAATCATTTGGAACCAAAATTCAATGTGATCTATGTATCCTTGACTCTTTGGTTCACTAACAATTGTTGGCATGTCCTCCTTTATCATTACAAGAAGATATTTTGTGGGTTGTTGATTGATATCCTGAATGCATAGAAAATGTGGTGATAGGATTGAAAGAAATTCCTCAATCTCAGGTTCCAATATCTTCTCTCCCACAATGATTTCTTGTGACTTTTTCATTTCTTCTATAGATTAGCAAGGATGATTAAGGAAAATTTTTGTGTCTTCTCCTTGATGTTCTTCATCAACTTCTAAGTCTACTTCTTTCTCATGAGTCCCTTTCTCTTCTCTTTCCCCTTGAGATGCATATATTTTTTTGATTGCTACCAAGGCTTGCTCCATCTGAGATGAAGATAGGTCTTTGATTGCAATCAAAATTTGTTCCACCTGAGATATAGATAGATATTCAATTGTTGTTAAGAGTTGAGAGATTCTTTGGAGAGTCATTTCCTTATTTTGATCTTTTTATAACTGATAGGTCTTGTTAGCACATGGATTAGTGCACAAGGAATAAATAAATTTCTACTTAGATGAAATTGCTAGAACGAAATCTAAAACTTATTAGATTCCTAATTTCTTTTAGCACCTCCCCGAAAACGATGCCAAATTGTAAATCATGAGCTGAAGACCTATGGAATTGTCTTGGGTATGAATTAATCAAAATGGATCAATGTCATCAACCCTAGGAACGAAACCTATTTTTCAGAATATTCCTTGGATATACATAGGTACGCCAACCTCGAAGAACTACATGGAAGCTACAGGAACTAGTCTAGGAAAACCATCATCAATAAACCCAACAACAATTCTTTCTAATTTATCAAAAATAAAGGAAAATAATGATAATTAAATACTTTATTGCTTGTAGGATTATTGTGGTATATTCACAAAGAAAGACAACAAAACAAATAATGAATGGGTGACGAGATACAGTAAAATGGTTAAAAATAGGTGTTTTGAATGGTGAAAATGATGGCAATTTGACGACTCAACAATGCCTATTTGAACTTACAATAGCGACCTTATAAATTAGTTGCTTCAATATATATGGAATCTTCCTCCACAAACAAGGAGTTGTTTCATTCCAAATTTGACTACTGCAAATAAATAGTCCCCCACATGCTAAACTTATCTTTTTTCAAGGTACATTAAATCCTATTCTAATATTTATGTAATGCAAGCATGACAAATGACACTCATCTCCATGTAGATTGTATCTCATGTAGATATGGTAGTATTGGAATTATGTTTTCCTTGATGCCTGAAGCATTGACCTTGTGGCTGATTTATGTGTGCAAACTGATGTTTCCTCACTGCAAAGAATTGGATTTGTGCACTATATTTCCTTTTTACATGGCCAACATAACCAAATCCTAGTATTCATCTAACCATTACAACATTATAGTTGTTTGAATGGATTTTTCTTTGTACACTTTAAAGACATAATGCAACTTTATTTATATTTTGCATGCGACCAAAAACTATATTTAGCGTTCATATGAATTAGTTACAAAAAATAAGTAGCTTAAGTAACCTACACCACCTCGGAAAACTTATCCCAATTTCTATTCCATAGAAACACATATGTCAACGGAATGCCATGTATATTCATTAGGATCCTAAATGATCAGAAGTAATTTTGTAACTTGTGCACCTCTTTTTAACTATGGGTGACACTGTTAATTTGGTATTTGTCTATAGATGGAAACCAACCTTATCTCAAAATTTGCACTCGAATTGCATTGGGTGAAACTCTAGGTGCTAAGGGAACCATTATTTATAGCATTTCTCCCATCTTCCTTTACATGTAAACTAATCATGAAAAATGTATTAGTATTCTCAATGAAAGACGTATTATATTTTTAGTTTTTATATCAATCCTTTGTGATCCAAATATTTAAGGTATAAGAAGATAAGATTTTGAAAGTTTTGCAAGTCAACAAAAAATCTAATATTTGGTAAAAGAACAACATGTTCTTTATGAGGATACAAATTTATCAAGGTTGGAATGTTTCTTCTTTCCATTGATCTAAATAATACCAATTACTAGAACCATAAGGGTTGTAAGTGGGGGTTTACCCTAAATAAGAACCTTACTAAAATACATCTTTCTTAGGATCCAATTTTAGCCTACTTTTAATCCATTATCCGCTATAGGAAAACCAATGAGGGATAATCTTATCTAGTGCTAAACCATCATTCAAATATAAATATAAAATATCATTGATGTAATATCCCCCAACTTAACTAGAGAGCATTACTTTCGGAAAATACACATAAATTTGAAATTTCTTCTACTAACTAATTCCTATAGCTTATTAGTTCTGAATTGGACACATTTTTAACTAAAATATGATACCCATAACTAAATTCATGTACAACATTCTAAAAGAAAATAATTCAACCATAAAATCATCTATAATAACCCAAGTAGCGTTCCTGCTAAGCAACCTGAACTACCTTCTCAACCTGCTCCAAATTCTAACAATAAGCAAGCCCAACCTGTATACAACAATGATACAACTTATCAAACTTATTTTGTGGAATTGCAAGAGATAAATATTAGATCAGGAAAAATATTTCAAAAACAATCAAATCTCATATAAAATAAAGAATCTAAGAAAGAAAACATTACATTCCCTCAACCATAAGCCCCTCCTTACCCTGAAAGATCAAGAAATAAAACTTATACATCTGAGGAAAATAAGTTTTAGGGGAGCTTAATTTTTTTTCATAAAGATACCTCTCTTACAAGCTCTTAAGGATGTGCCCATTTTCAATAAATATATCAAGGAATAATGTATTAGGAGACTAGGTAAAAGAAGGAAAGCTACTCCAACCATAAATGTTGTAGGACAACTAGTTGACCTTATTCTTGGGAAGTTAATTGTGCCTAAATACTTGAAACCAGGGAGTCCTTTAGTAAGTTTCCATATTTAAAACAACCTGGTACAAAATACTCTTATTGATATAGGAGCTAAAATCAACATTATGACTAGAGATACCATGATGAAATTCATCCTTCAAGGATTTCTGAGAAACACCCCAACTATCTTGCAACTTGCAGATAGATCCACAGTCAAACATGAAGGCATGTTGGAAGATAATTTCCATTGAATCATGGCAGTAACAGGTACTGACTTCCTAGTGCTTCAACCCAAGTCTTAGTCTAATCAATATACTCTCATTTTGGGAAGGCCTTGGCTGGCCATAGTAGATACATACATCGGCTATAGAGCAGAAAATATGACCATTACTAATGGCCTTTCCAAAAAACAAATTGTTCTTTATCTCCCTACCCAAAAATTTTTAATTGAAAATATTCCTATGTGGGTGGAAGAGGAGGAAGACCTGACACAAACAACTACATAGCCCATTTACACAATTCACACTTCCTTGGATGATAGTGCAATTGACGAGGACACTTTCCTTGAATTTTTTTTGCAAAATCAATATCTAGAAGATGTGAAAATAGAAGGGATAAATGATGATAACAGATCTAAAGTATCTATATAAAATAACACTGAAATATAGAAAGATCTGTTTATTGCTGAGATAAAACATCCAACTATCAAAACCATAGAAATTATCCCTACAAAAACACTTAAGATCAACAACAAAGTCACTAGTCAGTAGGAACAAAAACTATTAGAAGTACTGAAAAGAAATATTGAAGCTTTTGCATGGGATTATAAAGACATGAAATGAATTAAACCTTATATCTATACCCATCAAATTTATATCAAAGAGGACTACAAACATATTAGGTATCCACAAATAAGGATGAACCCTGCAATGAAAGACATAATTAATCAAGAACTCCAAAAGTTACTTGATGTCGGATTCATATATCCTACATCAGTCAGTGAATGTGTCTGCCCTCTATTTATTGTCCTAAATAAGAATGGGGAATGGAGGATATGTGTGGATTATTGATATTTGAACAAGGCTACCAGAAAAGACCATTTTCCCCTGCCTTTTATTGACTAAGTTTTGGATGTCTTGGCCAGGAAGGAATACTTTTCCTTTTTGGATGGTTTTATTGGATACAATCAAATCTAGATTAGCTTTGAGGATCAATAGAAGACCAAATTTACATTCCCATGGGGTACATTTGCATATAGAGTCTTACGTTTTGGCCTATGTAATGCCCCTACTACTTTTCAAAGAGAAATTCTCAGCATATTTTCAGAACTCATCCATGATAAAGTTGAGATCTATATGGATAAATTTACCCCCTATGGAAATTCATTTGATGAAGCCTTGGACAATCTAGATAAGGTTCCCCAAAGATCTAGAGAAATGAACCTATCCCTTAGCAATGAAAAATGTAATATGATTATGAATGAAGGGATTGTTTTAGGACATCACCTGTCCTCCAAAGGGATTGAAGTAGACAAAGAAAATATCAAAATCATCACTTTACTTCTTACCCCTTTGAAACCAAAATATGTAAGGAGATTTATTGGACATGTAGGATATTACAGGAGGTTTATTAAGGATTTCAGTAAAATAACTTCTCCCCTATTTAACTTTCTAACCAAAGATGTGGAATACCATTGGATTCTCAATTATCAACAATGTTTTGAAACAATCAAGGAAAAACTCACAACTACCCCTATTTTACAAGGTCCCAATTGGAGTCTTTCATTTCACATTCACACTGATGCATTAGAAAAGTTTGTAGGAGAAGTCTTAGGATAGGATGAAGACAATAAACCTTCTACAATTTACTTCATAAGTAAGAATTTAGTTGGTGTGGAACTATATTATATTGTTATAGAAAAATAACTTTTAGCAATGGTTCATGCTCTCAATAAATTCAGACATTATGTGATAGGATATAAAAAAATTGTACATACATATCATGTATCCATTCGATACTTGATGACTAAACCTGACATTAATGGTAGGATGATTAGATGGCTTCTGTTATTACAATAGTTTGATCTAACAATTCTTGATAATCCTGGAAAATAGAATGTAGTTGTAGATTTCTTGTCTAGATTGACCATTCCTACGGAAGAAGGCATGATTGATGTCCAATTTCCAGATGAGAACCTATTTTCCATATCATTACAAACCCCCTAGTTTGTTGATATAGAAAATTACCTTATAACAAGAAATTTTCCTCAACCTTTATTCTATAGGGAGAGATGCAAGATTGTTCAGAAAAGTTCAACCCACACTTAGGTTGCAGGCTATTTATTCAAATTATGTCTAGATCAAGTTTTAAGGAGGTTCATAAGGGAAGATGAGGTGCATGATATACTACATGCTTTCCATGATGAACCATGTGGAGTTCATTATGCATCCAAGAGGATAGCTTATATTATCTTATAAATGATTAAAGATTATTAAGCACGTTTTAA
>JZKD02S0563872.1:0-16309 GCA_000966675.3 Picea glauca
ATGACATGACGGGGCCTGAGGTCCGCAAGATCTATATGGAGGGCGGGATTTTTTAGGGTTTCCGTGGGATTTGTTTCTTATGTTGTCTAACTTTTTTTGAAAGGACATATGTCCCCCCACGGAAGGTCGGAGAAGATATGGACGAAAGTCTCGATTTCGGACAATAAATCCAGGCTCCAGCATAAAGGATGGACAGGCCTCGGGTGGAGAGGCAGAAAAGGATTTCGATGGATCAGAAGCAGAAAAGGGTTTCGATGGACAGGCCTCGGGTAGAGAGGCAGCCTCCTTACTGGATCAGAAGCAGAAGAGGGTTTCGGTGGATTCCGGGGATCGGTTCAAGGATGTGATCTGGCACAAAAATGATCGGAATACTCTCTAAATATTTCTTTGCATTATGATCAAACCTCGTCCTTTCGTCTAACTTCCACCTCCAATTCTCGGGAGGTTGGCGAGTCCAGACTTCAGTGGCCTTTCTCCTAATGGACAATCAGAGGGAGGTTATGTGTGAGGGCATTGGATTCTGAAGTCAGCGGAGGCATCCTTTAATAAAGAATACCAAACCTTTGGGGTTCCTTGTGCGTTTGAAAAAACATTCACGAATATTCACGATGTCTACTGTTCCCACACCCCACGCTCATTGAGAGTTTCCTCAATTGAATCTACCAAAGGTTTGCCCACAGAGCAAGGAGTTAGACAAACTGGTCTTACAATACAATGGAAAACACATAGAAGGATTGAGAGATGTCCATTTTTTTTTAGCAAATATATATAAATTTGAGAAGTCTACGAATAAGAAACATTGGTTTGGTTTTTAGCATTGACCAGGAGAATCAGTTTTAGAATAGAATAGGTAAAGAATATCTGTCAAGTAGACAGAAATCTAAGTTTTTAGCCAACACAAGAAGTATCAGTTTTTCTGATGTGAAAAATAAAATAGAATATAAGTTTATTGGTCAAGAAGTATCAGTTTTTCTGATGTGAAAAATAAAATAGAATATAAGTTTATTGGTAGAAAAGAAATATAAATTAGTTGAATCTAAAAAATATAAATTAGTTGAAACTTGGTAAATTTAATAGATTAGGCTTTGAACTGTTTTAATCTCAATACACAGGAACAAACACTATCCAGAAATAAAATTTAATTGAACTTTAATCAATATTAAAAAGAAAAACCATGGAAACTCAAAAAATCCTATCCAAAAATAAAACCCTATTGAAAATGAACAGTGTCAAAAGAAATAAAAACCCCAAAATGACCATAAGCATCAAAGATTATTTCCAACCATTTCCATTGAATATTGAACTTTCACAAATAATATCAAAAAATAAAAATAAAGCTCTAAAATTCCCAAGGTCAATGAGACTAAGTGCCAAAAATAAAACCATAGAAAAACTCAAAACATTGAATGACCACAAACATCCAAGAGTATTAGTTTCCTGATCTGAAAAATAGAATATAAATTTCTCCGGTAGACAATAAATAGAAATTAGTTGAATCTAATTGAATGGGTTAGTTCAATAGATTTAGGTTTCGGACTGTTTTATCCCAATACCCATTTGTTACACTGGGAACAAATACTACCAAAAAAGATCCCATTGAAATTTGACACAGTGACAAAAAAATAAAACCTGAAAACCCCAACATATTTTTAATATTTAATAGATCTAACCTTTAAACAATTTGATACCTACTTAAAACTAAAACCTATTGAAAATAAACATGTGAAAAAATAAAACCCTAAAAAAACTAGAGATATTGAACTTTGAAAAACAGTATAAAAAATAAAGCTCTATAAATCTCAAGAACAATGACTGACCAAAATCCTGGACATTAAAAAAATTCCAAACCCTTCTATAAAATTGGACTACAAATACGAAATAAAAAGAAAAACAAAAAAATTTCCAAAACCCTTACATGGAATTGGACTACGAATTGGAATACAAATGATAACAAAAATTATAACATAAATGTATTTAAACCCTAGTTTTCGTTTAACACACCCATAGATTTTTATCCTATCAAACTTAATAAATATGATATGAAGGATGCCAAAATTTAAAAAATCACCTGTAATTGCAGAAACCCGTAGTCTCTACATTTTCTACACTTATAGCTCTGGTAGATCTGCCTCTACATTTTCTACACTTATAGCTCTCTGGTAGATCTGCCTCTGCACTCCTACACAAAACACAAAATATTATTAGGACAAAATAATGATACACAAAACAGAAATGAAATGTTCCACTAACTACATAGCTAGCTATGAAATACTATGAAATAGTGGATTACACTGCCATTTCAAAGTTTAAATAAAAAAATATAACAGCACAGACCTTCTCATCTGTATCCCTTCCTCCCATTTTATCTTATGTTCGTAATATCACCGTCTATACACTGCAACAAACCTCTCGAACCCAGTTCGTAATATCACCGTTTATAGAATCCTATAATTCTTATAAGAGTTTCAAACACTGAGATGCCAATGATAATATTAAACTCCTATAATGATAATATTAAACTCCTATGGTAGCTTGTCCCTTGATAGTTTTGTTATGCAAGGTTTTGATGCAAAATCAAACTTAGTTCAAGGGTCATTCACTTTCCTTGATGTGATCTCGTCTCTAAGTATCAAGTCAATATTTTCAAGCCATAACAATACAATTGCACACATAGCTACAATGCTATATATTTAGTCGATGGAAAAATGATATGTAAATTGTCATGGATATTCCACTAAAATAATATGTAAATTGTCATGGATATTGCACTAAAATAGTTTGTCACAATCTCTTATTATAATGAAATATTTTGTTAATGCATGTTTATTTCCTTAGATCTCATATTTATTATCATTAACTTATTGCTCAAATTATGAAAAATAACTAAATACGAAAAAGAAAGAACAAGAAAAAGAGCACACCATCCACACAAATGAACACAAGATGTATCATAGGAAACCCAATACAAGAGAAAACCCAACTAGAAGATGAGGCTTATGCTCTTCTCTCTTTTCTTCAATAATGAAATGTAAATACAAAGAAAGAGGCATGCACTATGGAGTTTCCTTTGACGTTGTGGCCTGAATGACTACTACAAAATCTCACTCCTCCTCTATTATGATCTCAAACCCACTCTTAGATGCTAAACTATGGAACCAATGCAATGCTAAAGAATGGAACTCCTTCCCCTCCTAGTGGCTTGGTATTTAGCATAGCCCGATTATCGTTTAGGGTTAGGGTTTTTGCATCCTCAACCCCCAATTAGTTAGAATGTCTTGGACCTTCTAGAATCTTATTGAAATTCCACACATGGCTAGCCCCACGTGTCTAAATAATGGGGGCTGACGTGGCATCCACCCATACCATTGTGGTCAACAAGGTAGGTCAACTTGCGAGAGGCACAACTTCTTCATACGAGCTCTAATTGAGACAATTTTTGCACCGCTGGAAAGGTCTTAGTGTGTATAATAGAGTCGAGGGATTGAGAGCTATGCTCACAAAGTTTTGACCCCAAAAAATTCCATCTGTATGCTCACAAATTACAGACCTTCTCATATGTATTCCTTCTCCCATCTTATCTTATGCTCTCCGTAATATCACTGCAACTAATCTCTCGAACCCACCCAACCAACAAATGAAATGAAATAAAAAGGAAAAAAATGAGAAAAAGAAAAAAAGAAATCATAGAGAAAAAGCATGGCCATGCTCCAAGTAATAGATAAAAAAGCACAAACCCATAAATATTCAACAAACCCCAGTCTCAAAACAAATCTCAACCTCAAAATCAGTTCTGCTCTACTTTCCAAATACTTCTCCTAATCAAGAAAACCCAATTTCTCCAATATTCTACTCCCAGTCGGCCTCACAAATGCCTCATATCCCTCACCCTACCACCACTACTGTATGATGTCGTAGATAGAAAAGAGCTCGAATGAACGTTAGACTCACTGGATTGTCCAATATTCTACTTCCTTCCAAGCTCTCAAATGCCTCTGCTCTTTTCAGACTCTCCAATCTTCTTCTCTCAAATGCCTCTGCTCTTTTCACACTCTCCAATCTTCTTCTCTCAAATGCCTATGCTCTTTCCGAACTCACTACAAGCCAACAAAGGTTGATTCTCCCTGCCAAACTCTCAAATGTGTTTAGTCTTTCCATTTTCCGTCTAAATTCAATGATGATACCGGATTTCATCGAACGTTTAAGTGTTTTGAATTTTCAAATCCGCTCAAGCTCACGGTACCCAATGTGGTCGTTGAGATTATTAAATTTTGAAATCATTGTACAGATTGGCATCGTACTGTTATCCGCATTGAAGTTGGCATTGTATAGACTGGCATCATACCATTCTTTTGTAAATTTTGCCTTATTTAAAGCCAATTTTTTAAGTGAAAATATTTTGGCGGCGGTTTTACATAATTGACCTAACTCTCAAGAAGAAGTGGAGTTATCTTTAGTTGCTATTTTACAAATATATATATATATATATATATATCATTAAAAACATTTTTTTGTTAATATTTTTTAAATGTAATTTTCAAAGATATATATTTCTAGATATAGAGATGTAGATGAATGTTTTGCAAAAAATGAATTAGAGAACATTCATTCAATGTAATTTTCAAAGTTATATATTTGTAGATGGATGTTTTGCAAAAATTAAATTAGAAAACATTTATTTATTTTTTATCAATCAATGTGATATATTAATGTTTCATGACTAATGAGTATTTAAACGTAAATGACCTACAAATATGTAATGTTTAGAACATGATTCCCTTATGGATTAATAGAACATTTTTTTTTTCCAACTGAAAATTTTCTCATTATATATAAAATATATAATTGTTTACAAAAAAATGATCACATCCAAAGTTTCCAGAGCTTTGATCTACCCTCCTACTCAACCAACAAGAAAATCAGGCATACTTTGTCTCACAAAATAAACTCCTCAAATACTCTCATCTATAGTGTAGAGGCAGTCTTAACCTCGAATACAAGACTTTTCCCTTATACAAAATAATTACCAAAAAGCTATTGACTCCGAGAAAGGTTGCTCTATAACAAATCACATCTTTATAGCCGAGGTAGGCCCTTCATTACCATCTTCCCAAAGAGAATACTATATCTTGCCTTTAGGTAACCCGAGTGCCTTTTTTTTATTGCTTATCAGCCTCCATATTCAGTTCTCGATAAATATGGTTAAAACTGAGCTTATTGAAATATTGGAATAGCTCTCTAAATCAGACCTTCCAACAGTTTAGAGAAATTACCTGTAGCTTCCCTCTATTGTTGCACCAGTCAATAACAATTCTAGAGTCTCCGAGAACCTGTAAATTATAGATATGAAGTCTTGAGGCCAGAAGGAGAGTTGCCCAAACTCCTAGGAATTATGCCCTTGTGTTGGTGCCAAGGCCACAGTTACAAGTCCAAGTAATGGAGGAAGTATCATTGAGTTTAATCACACCCCCAACCCCACTATTTGTACCATTTTCTAATGCGGCTCCATAAAAAAAGTCCACAATTGCCCCTGTCAATGGAATAGACTGAAAGGTTCAAGGAAGTGGCTCCTTCTTATAAACTGGAGTTTTATTAAAAGAGCCACAAAACTTGTAGACAATCGATTCAATAGTCGAATTTCTATTCTCAAATAAGGCTTTATTTCGCTCCAGCAAAATGTCCTAGCACATCATAGCTGGCAGAGTAGAAAATTATGTAGACTATGAGAGCCATTTATCATAGCATACATTAAGGTTTGAGCCTTCCCACTCATTTCGTATTTTTAAGTCATTTAAGATCCGGGACCAGACTTGCCTAGTAAAAATACAGTTAATCAACAAGTGACTAATTGTATCTAGCCCCCTAGAACACAAAATACAGTAGTTAGGTCCTTCCCAACCTCTGGATTGTAGAGATTCCCAAGTAATAATCTTGTTTTCCATTGCAATCCACAAGAAAAGTTTAGTTTTTAGTGCAATCGGCTAGGTCCAGAATGAAACTCTCCACCCCCCTAAAGTGGTCGGCCATTTAATCCTCACAATGGCACTATAGACATTCTTCACTATTAAAAAACCAGATTGGTCACCTCCACTGCAAAAAAAATCATTATCTTTGTCCTATATACATATGTCAAATCCTGATAACACCCTACAGTATCCGTCCCATTCGGTAGACAAGACCCCTGTAAGTGCAAGTTCATTGGAGACAAGACAAAAGAGGGCCCCAGACCCAGAATCATATCCTTACCAATATTGATCGATTGTCCCGATCCTGGACTCCAACTCAACCATTGCGCCATAATCGGTAAGGCTTTCAAAAGATGTTTCCAGGTTGGTGAAGCAGTTGTCGCCCTAGGAGAGGTTGATCTAAACCAGGGGGCTACTGAAGTATAGGGTAAATACTTATATTTGATGATAGAGTGTCAAATGCCTTGCTTCATCAATACTTGCCATAGAGTGTTCATCGCCAGAGCACTATAAAATATAAATATGTTCATCAATCCCCAACCTCCGCATCGCTTCGGTTTAGCTAAGTCTTCCCACCTACAAAGGTGAAGACAAGTTTTACCACTACATCCCAACCAAAGGAAATTGAAATTAAGTTGTCTTATCTACTTAGAACAGAATTTGAAATCGTTGCCAGGGACATCCAATATACCGATTGACTTTCCATAACCGATTTAATGAGAATGTATCACCCACCAAGGGATAACCACCTATTACACCAGTGATCCATCCTTTTCTCATACTTTGAAATAAGCCACATCCAGTCCTCATATTTATAAGTATCTGCTTTCAGAAAATAACCTAGGTATCTGAAACCGAGTTTGAGATCCACTAATTTGTATGGGAAGAAATCCATAAAAGAAGTTAATTGAACACCACAAATGCCAAAGTAATGAAAAGTATTTTTGGATATATTGCTCTCCAAACCCAAAGAATGAAAGAAGTAATTTATAAGCTCATATATCACATTCCATTCTACTAAAGAAGCTTTGGTCATTAATAGCACATCATCAACAAAAAATAGATGTATGATCCTTACTACTCTTGACACCTTGATGCCAGTTAACTTCCCCTCAACCTGCCCTTTCTTTAGTAATATACTAAGCCCCTCCCTTACCAAAATAAATAACAATGGAGACAAGGAGCATCCTTGTCTCATTCCTCTACCTTTCTAAAAAAAGGAAGTTGTCTCTCCATTAATCAGGACCGCATAAGTTGCATTGATCACACAACTTATAATCCAATTGGTAGTGTTCATACCAAACCCCGATTGTATTAAACTCGGTCTACGAAAATCCCAATTGATACACTCATAAGCCTTTTTTAAGTCTAGCTTTAGAATCAGGGCCTGTAACTTTTTCCTCTTAATGTTGTGTAGACACTCATGGGTTGTCCCAATAACATCTAGAAATTGTCTCCCTTTTAAAAAACTCAATTTCTCTTCCGAGAGGGCTCGCGAAAGAATTGGTTTGATCTTGTTTGCAATACTTTTTGTTATAATTTTATAGCACAAGTTACACAGTGCAATCGATCTGAAGTCCCCAAAGGTCGTTGGCTTGTTGATTTTTGGGATGAGGACCAAAAAAGTCGAGTTTATTGCTTTAGTAACCACTCCTCTACTCCTATATTCCTCTATTATATTCAACAACTCATCCCCCACCAGCTCGAAAAAGTGGATAAAAAACTCCATCAACCATCCGTTAGGGCCCGGACTTATGTCTTTTGCAAAGGCTTTAAGAACTTCCCATATCTCCTCCTTCTTACATGGACTTTCAAGGTGAAGAATGTCTTGTTCATATACAATACAAGGTAAGAGACTGGCTAAGGACAACTGATCAACAATAAGTGTCTCATCCTCTGTCGAAGTCCCTTTGAAATATATGAGTGCCTCTGCTAAAATATCCTCATTGCCACTATGGGTATGGTCATTCTCATTCTGTATTTCCCAGAGGTGTTTTTTGTTTCTTCTAAAACTCCAAAATTGATGAAAAAATTTAGTGTTCTGATCACCACTTTTGATCCAGGTAGCATGGCTCCACTGTCTCCATAGTTCTTCCCCTGCCAATAATATAGAGCTCTTCTCTGTTTCTAATGTAGTGATAAGTTCCTCGAACTCCCTACTCAATTGAACCCTAGATTTCACCTGATAGCACCTCAGTAGATCATCCTCCAACCGGTCTAGAATTAAAAAAAAATTGGACTCTTTGCAGTTGTGCCCACTTCTTAACTCTTTGCTTGATCAGTTTTAATTTTGCAACCAATCTCTTCTAAGCCTCTGTCTCTGGTAGAAAGGACGGGTCCTTCCACGTCTCATGTACAATACGAGAGAATTCTAAATCCAGAAGCTACGTCGGATTTAATTTGAACAGGTAGGCTAGAGTATGAATGCTATGATCCAGCTGTAGTATGACTGGTGCATGATCCGATAGAAAAGGATATGCAACCCACGATCGATGACGACCAGTAGCCTTTAGTAACTTCGTCGAAAGGAAGGATCTATCCAAGCTTTTTGAGATGTTATCTGATCCCACCCTACCATTCCTCCATGTCGGCGCGAACACGTCTGGAAGAATATCCACCAATCATGTGTCCATAAATAAAACCTTAAAGAAATTTGTCAGTGGATCGGGCTAAGATGAAACACCCCAAATTTCCCGGACACTCATAGTTAGATTGAAATCCCCAGTAGCAATACGATTCTTATGTGTTATAATGCCACTATCAACCACTTTTGTCCACAAGGCTCGTTTGTCCAAAAGACTCTTTTGTCACCACATGGCCCATAAATATTTAAAAAGGATATCCGCTGCCTTTTCTCTAAATGAATGTTTGTCAAATAAATACCACCACAACTTAAGTAAGTTGAGAGATCAAATTTCAAAGGGTCCCAAGCCACCAGTAGGCTTCCAGACTTGCCCACAGAGCTTACAACACAAATATACCACTTAGGTCGCAAAGAATACATAAAGGATCGGGCCTTTTGTGCATCCACCAAAGTCTCTTGCAAAAAAATAATGTCAAGTAGAGTTCTAGAAAGTACTATGTGCATGGAGGAAACTTTCAGGGGGGGACCTACCCCTCTGATGTTAAGGGGAAACAAAATCATGATTTCTCCCTGGCTAGGGCTTTCATGCCTCTAAGCACCCCATTGTTCGAAGAACTCATAATAAGTGGATCTGGTTTTCCAGGAATAGTAATTGTNATTAATAGCACATCATCAACAAAAAATAGATGTATGATCCTTACTACTCTTGACACCTTGATGCCAGTTAACTTCCCCTCAACCTGCCCTTTCTTTAGTAATATACTAAGCCCCTTCATTACCAAAATAAATAACAATGGAGACAAGGAGCATCCTTGTCTCATTCCTCTATCTTTCTAAAAAAAGGAATTTGTCTCTCCATTAATCAGGACCGCATAAGTTGCATTGATCACACAACTCATAATCCAATTGGTAGTGTTCACACCAAACCCCGATTGTATTAAACTCAGTCTACGAAAATCCCAATTGATACACTCATAAGCCTTTTTTAAGTCTAGCTTTAGAATCARGGCCTGTAACTTTTTCCTCTTAATGTTGTGTAGACACTCATGGGTTGTCCCAATAGCATCTAGAATCTGTCTCCCTTTTAAAAAACCCAATTTCTCTTCCGAGAGGGCTCACGAAAGAATTGGTTTGATCCTGTTTGCAATATTTTTTGCTATAATTTTATAGCACAAGTTACACAGTGCAATCGATCTAAAGTCCCCAAAGGTCGTTGGCTTGTTGACTTTTGGGATGAGGACCAAAAAAGTCGAGTTTATTACTTTAGTAAACACTCCTCTGCTCCTAGATTTCTCTATTACATTCAACAACTCATCCCCCACCAGCTTGAAAAAGTGGATAAAAAACTCCATCAACCATCCGTTAGGGCCCGGACTTATGTCTTTTGCAAAGGCTTTAAGAACTTCCCATATCTTCTCCTTCTTACATGGACTTTCAAGGTGAAGAGTGTCTTGTTCATATACAATACGAGGTAAGAGACTAGCTAAGGACAACTGATCAACAATAAGTGTCTCATCCTCTGTCGAAGACCCTTTGAAATATATGAGTGCCTCTGCTAAAATCTCCTCATTTCCAGTATGGGTCTAGTCATTCTCATTCTGTATTTCCCAGAGGTGTTTTTTGTTTCTTCTAAAACTCGCAAATTGATGAAAAAATTTAGTGTTCTGATCGCCACTTTTGATCCAGGTAGCATGGCTCCATTGTCTCCATAGTTCTTCCCCTGCCAATAATATAGAGCTCTTCTATGTTTCTAATGTAGTGATAAGTTCCTTGAACTCCCTGCTCAACTGAACCCTAGATTTCACCTGATAGCACCTCAGTAGATCATCCTCCAACTAATCTAGAATTAAAAAAAAATTGGACTCTTTGCAGTTGTGCCCACTTCTTTACTCTTTGCTTGATTAGTTTTAATTTTGATACTAATCTCTTCTAAGCCTCTGTCTCTGGTAGAAAGGACCGGTCCTTCCACGTCTCATGTACAATACGGGAGAATTCTAAATACAGAAGCTACATCGGATTTAATTTGAATGGGTAGGCTAGAGTATGAATGCTATGATCCAGTTGTAGTATGACCGGTGCATGATCCGATAGAAAAGGATATGCAACCCACGATCGATGACGACCAGTAGCCTTTAATAACTTCGTCGAAAGGAAGGATCTATCCAATCTTTTTGAGATGTTATCTGAGCCCTCCCTACCATTCCTCCATGTCGGCGCAAACACATCTGGAAGAATATCCACCAATCATGTGTCCACAAATAAAACCTTAAATAAATTTGTCAGTGGATCAGGCTGAGATGAAACACCCCAAATTTCCCGGACACTCATAGTTAAATTGAAATCCCCAGTAGCAATAATATTCTTATGTGTTATAATGCCACTATCAACCACTTTTGTCCAAAAGGCTCTTTTGTCCAAAAGACTCTTTTGTCACCACATGGCCCATAAATATTTAAAAAGGATATCCGTTGCCTTTTCTCTAGATGAATGTTTG
Organism: Picea glauca; assembly: GCA_000966675.3. Classification (NCBI taxonomy): domain Eukaryota; kingdom Viridiplantae; phylum Streptophyta; class Pinopsida; order Pinales; family Pinaceae; genus Picea; species Picea glauca. Next base: position 11,042 of record JZKD02S0563872.1, read on the forward strand.
TCAAATAAATACCACCACAATTTAAGTACGTTGAGAGATCAAATTTCAAAGGGTCCCAAGCCACCAGTAGGCCTCCAGACTTGCCCACAGAGCTTACAACACAAATATACCACTTAGGTCGCAAAGAATACATAAAGGATTGGGCCTTTTGTGCATCCACCAAAGTCTCTTGCAAAAAAATAATGTCAAGTAGAGTTCTAGAAAGTACTATGTGCATGGAGGAAACTTTTAGGGGGGGACCTACCCCTCTGATGTTAAGGGGAAACAAAATCATGATTTCTCCCTGGCTAGGGCTTTCATGCCTCTAAGCACCCCATTGTCCAAAGAACTCATAATAAGTGGATCTGGTTTCCCAGGAATAGTAATTGTTTTTTTTTTTTTGGCACTTCTAGTTTTGATAGGGGAAAGTTCTAAACCCAACCCTCTGGTCCAAGCATAATCCTTGAGGGATACCTCCCTCAACCAGTGAGTTCGACCAGGAAAGTGGCTAGTACTATTAGAAACTACAACAATTGTCCCCTGAAAAGGAGGAATAGGAACAGGTTGATGTATCTCTTTAAAGGTAGGAACCAAAGATTCCAGTAAATCACCAAGGGACTTTTCTCCAGGCTCTGGTTATCTAAAACTTGAGAGAATAGGAGGANATTAATAGCACATCATCAACAAAAAATAGATGTATGATCCTTACTACTCTTGACACCTTGATGCCAGTTAACTTCCCCTCAACCTGCCCTTTCTTTAGTAATATACTAAGCCCCTTCATTACCAAAATAAATAACAATGGAGACAAGGAGCATCCTTGTCTCATTCCTCTATCTTTCTAAAAAAAGGAATTTGTCTCTCCATTAATCAGGACCGCATAAGTTGCATTGATCACACAACTCATAATCCAATTGGTAGTGTTCACACCAAACCCCGATTGTATTAAACTCAGTCTACGAAAATCCCAATTGATACACTCATAAGCCTTTTTTAAGTCTAGCTTTAGAATCARGGCCTGTAACTTTTTCCTCTTAATGTTGTGTAGACACTCATGGGTTGTCCCAATAGCATCTAGAATCTGTCTCCCTTTTAAAAAACCCAATTTCTCTTCCGAGAGGGCTCACGAAAGAATTGGTTTGATCTTGTTTGCAATATTTTTTGCTATAATTTTATAGCACAAGTTACACAGTGCAATCGATCTAAAGTACCCAAAGGTCGTTGGCTTGTTGACTTTTGGGATGAGGACCAAAAAAGTCGAGTTTATTACTTTAGTAAACACTCCTCTGCTCCTAGATTCCTCTATTACATTCAACAACTCATCCCCCACCAACTCAAAAAAGTGGATAAAAAACTCCATCAACCATCCGTTAGGGCCCGGACTTATGTCTTTTGCAAAGGATTTAAGAACTTCCCATATCTCCTCCTTCTTACACGGACTTTCAAGGTGAAGAGTGTCTTGTTCATATACAATACGAGGTAAGAGACTAGCTAAGGACAACTGATCAACAATAAGTGTCTCATCCTCTGCTGAAGACCCTTTGAAATATATGAGTGCCTCTGCTAAAATCTCCTCATTTCCAGTATGGGTCTAGTCATTCTCATTCTGTATTTCCCAGAGGTGTTTTTTGTTTCTTCTAAAACTCGCAAATTGATGAAAAAATTTAGTGTTCTGATCGCCACTTTTGATCCAGGTAGCATGGCTCCATTGTCTCCATAGTTCTTCCCCTGCCAATAATATAGAGCTCTTCTATGTTTCTAATGTAGTGATAAGTTCCTTGAACTCCCTGCTCAACTGAACCCTGGATTTCACCTGATAGCACCTCAGTAGATCATCCTCCAACTAATCTAGAATTAAAAAAAAATTGGACTCTTTGCAGTTGTGCCCACTTCTTTACTCTTTGCTTGATCAGTTTTAATTTTGATACTAATCTCTTCTAAGCCTCTGTCTCTGGTAGAAAGGACCGGTCCTTCCACGTCTCATGTACAATACGGGAGAATTCTAAATCCAGAAGTTACATCGTATTTAATTTGAATGGGTAGGCTAAAGTATGAATGTTATGATCCAGTTGTAGTATGGCTGGTGCATGATCCGATAGAAAAGGATATGCAACCCACGATCGATGACGACCAGTAGCCTTTAATAACTTCATCGAAAGGAAGGATCTATCCAATCTTTTTGAGATGTTATCCGAGCCCGCCCTACCATTCCTCCATGTCGGCGCAAACACATCTGGAAGAATATCCACCAATCATGTGTCCATAAATAAAACCTTAAATAAATTTGTCAGTGGATCAAGCTGAGATGAAACACCCCAAATTTCCCGGACACTCATAGTTAGATTGAAATCCCCAGTAGCAATAATATTCTTATGTGTTATAATGCCACTATAAACCACTTTTGTCCAAAAGGCTCTTTTGTCCAAAAGACTCTTTTGTCACCACATGGCCCATAAATATTTAAAAAGGATATCCGTTGCCTTTTCTCTAAATGAATGTTTGTCAAATAAATACCACCACAACTTAAGTACGTTGAGAAATCAAATTTCAAAGGGTCCCAAGCCACCAGTAGGACTCCAGACTTGCCCACAGAGCTTACAACACAAATATACCACTTAGGTCGCAAAGAATACATAAAGGATCGAGCCTTTTGTGCATCCACCAAAGTCTCTTGCAAAAAAATAATGTCAAGTAGAGTTCTAGAAAGTACTATGTGCATGGAGGAAAATTTCAGGGGGGGACCTACCCCTCTGATGTTAAGGGGAAACAAAATCATGATTTATCCCTGGCTAGGGCTTTCATGCCTCTAAGCACCCCATTGTCCGAAGAACTCATAATAAGTGGATCTGGTTTCCCAGGAATAGTAATTGTTTTTTTTTTTTTTTTTTTGGCACTTCTAGTTTTGATAGGAGAAAGTTCTAAACCCAACCCTCTGGTCCAAGCATAATCCTTGAGGGATACCTCCCTCAACCAGTGAGATCGACCAGGAAAGTGGCTAGTACTATTAGAAACTACAACAATTGTCCCTTGAAAAGTAGGAATAGGAACAGGTTGATGTATCTCTTTAAAGGTAGGAACCAAAGATTCCAGTAAATCACCAAGGGACTTTTCTCTAGGCTCTGGTTATCTAAAACTTGAGAGAATAGGAGGATTTAAATCCAAAACAACCAAAGAGGCCTTATCCATCTTGAATCTCGTCGGGTCAAAAGATGGGTTCCTTAACACATGACTACTTACCCTTCCCAGAACACCAGAAGTGGCAAAAGCTCCACTAGGAAAAGTATTTGCCAAGGGGGATTGAGGCAGAGAACTATCTACCACTTTCTCTCAGCCCATTTTCCCACCTAGGTTAGTAGAGTAAGGCGACACCCCTCACCTACCATCCGACAGAGGGTCAATGGGGGAAGACATCCTGTAATCCTATACCACCCCAAAATTTGAGTCCAAAAGGTCATTTTCTAAAGCAGACAAAGAAGCAAAAAGTAAATGGCAGATATTCTTGAATGTACCAATGAAAGTGTCCCCAGGTGTAAGAGGAGAGGATGAATCAGGATTTTTCAAATACCAACCTCCAGTCACCAAGTTCACCTTTGTAAAATCGTCTCATGTCGGTCGCCTAAGCAAGGATTCCTTTAAATCCTCCTCTTCAACGGGTCCCTTGCACTCCCCGTGCAGGTGTCCCGTCCTACAACATCGGGTGCATCTAAAAGGTATACCAAGGTAATCAAGCCTTTGAGTCAACAAGTGACCCCTCCACTTAATCTCAAGAGATTCGAGTAGACCAACATGAATATATATCTCAACTAAGATCCTGTAAATCCTTTTGTCCAAAGCTTTCAATAGAGAGTCATCCACCTTAATAAATTTACCCAAGTCATTCTCAATTTCTTCAAGTGCTTTATGGTTCCATAGTTGGAGTGGCAAGCCCGGAAGCAGAACCCACAAGTGTTCTACTTCCCCTACCGCCACACCCCAAGACCACATCATCTTGTAGCAGTACTCCAACGACCTACCCAAGTAACAAATTCACACACAATTCTTCAGGTGGAGGAGGAGATAAGAACCCTCCCTCCGACAAAATTGAAAGTTGTCACAAACTTCCCGCGAGAAAAAAATGGAAAACAATAGTCCAAGAACAACAAGGACTAAGGGGAGAAATTGATATCCACGATCTCTCCCTGGAAGATATGGATCTAGAAATTGACATTGACAAAATGTTCCCTGATGATGACCACCTAGAGAGCATTGCTCCGCACAATCTTGGGATGGAAATAATTGGCATAGATACATTGGACGAAGAAGAGTCTTTTGAATTTCAGAGCGTTGTTTTTTACAACGAATCCAAAAAATTGATTATTGAAAGGAGGGATGTAAAGAATAAGAAAGGGACATCTCGTTCAGAGACCAACCTACGCAATGTGCTCCCTTCCCAGATCTCCCAGATACATCAAGAAACTGGAGATGCTCTAGACAACTCTATTAGCGGCCTTGAAACATAAAACATCATGTTAAAGGAGAGAATCAAAGAATTGGAGGCAACTCTAATGCCTCTTCCATTGTTTGCTACTGCTTTGGCAATGGTTGGGCCCACCACACTTGCGCCAAAGTTAAAAGCATCAGCAAGCCTTCTCACATTGGCCCGAGGTTATGTGGAAAAGAATATAAACAAAAGAATGGAATTAATAACAGAAGCTTGGGAGATGTCAAAGAATATGGTCTCTTTTGGAACACGAACACATGCTTTTCATGAGTATCTGCAAGCAAATCTCAAGAACGAGCAAGGTTTCTACCTCAATGCAGTTTTTCCATTTGGTATTAAAGTTACCAGTATGATAGAATTCAAAATAACACAGGAGGATCTCCCTTCCCTGGATCGAATAGACCAACTAAGTGCACACTAGAAAGAAAAGGTAAAGAACCTGACTAGTATCGTTCAAGAATGTAGCCAGACCATATCTAGAAGAGACACACTATTCAAGAAGCTAACTGAGATAGATCTAGCTACTAGCACCGATGAAGTCCAAGACCCGAAATTGATATTCAACTCGTTTTTTTAAACCAACCAAGCATTTTATGATCAAGTTCATATCTATAAAAAAATTATCATTTGAAAATTTCTATGGCATTCTTGAAAATGGTCAAGATGACGTGAAAACCTGGCTAGTCGGTTATGCGATTAAAAGCCAAGGTATTCAACAAGCATTGCACAACTTGTCTATTGATCTAAGGGACTTGGAAAGTGAATTCTTCAATATAAAAATCTGGCATGAAATCAATGTGGTGCCCATG
>JZKD02S0563905.1:30383-44501 GCA_000966675.3 Picea glauca
TGAATGTAATTCTTCAAGACATATAAGAAAAAACATTATGTGGTTTTCTCCCGATTTGGGTTTCCATGTAAAACACTGGTGTATTGTGTATGTGTGTGATTGTTCATTTCTTATTACTCATTATTGGATAATAATTCTACATTGATATAACACTTGGATTATTTAGAGAAAAAGTATTATGATTACGCTATTACTGATTCACCCCCCTCTTAGTAATCCAACAATATCCACATACAACCATCATCTCCTTTTCATAACTTGATTTTCCCATCTGTCTCTCACACAATTTTTTGATGGTAAATGCCAATGGCCATCCCTCTTGCATGAGTACTGATCCAATACCTTTACTTGAGGAATCACATTCCAAGACAAAGGTCTTAGTGAAGTTAGGAAGAGTGGGTATTCGGGTGATACATGTAACATTCTTCAAGTCCTAGAAATCCTATTCCATGGTGAGATATAATCTTACCATAGTTCCTTATGATCTTTCTGTAATAACTAGTAAGACCAAGAAAAATTCTTAAACTTTTAATATTTTTTGGGTGAGGCCAATCCTTCATTGCATAATTTTTCTTTGGATCCATATGCACACCATCATGAATAAAAATATGACCTAGATATTCCACTTCAGAGACACCAAGGCACATTTGGACCTCTTAAGAAAGAGTTGATGATAAAAAATTAACTGTAAGATCTGATCCATATGGGAGACACGGGCTTGCTAATTTTTACTATAGATCAAGATGTCATCATAAAATACAAGGACAAAATGATGCAGAAAGGGTTGAAATATTTTTTTATGAGATTCTGGAAGTTGGAAGGTGCATTGAAAATGCCAACGGGAATCGCCAATAACTTGTAATGGCCTTTGTGAGTGAAAAAATAAGTTTTATGAATATCCACCTCCTTCATGCAAATTTGATGATAGCTTGATTATAGATCGAGTTTGGTGAATAATTGAGCACCCTTGAGCTCATACAAAAGGTCATCAATGAATGGAATGAGAAACTTATCCTTGACTGTCACTTTATTTAGAGCTCAGAAGTCAGGACACATGCACCAAGTTCCTTCTTTGTTGAGGACCATGATGACTGGTGAGGAATATGAGTTGGTACTAGGGTGAATGACACTATGATCCGGATTTAGGAGTGGAACGAATTGATTAATAGAATGAATACAATAAACATAAAGATATGAAGAATAACACAAATATACAGTGAACGATATCTTCTATTAAATAATGAAATAGGATGAAACTATAAAACTGTAGAATTGAAACACTTCCTCGAATGGTGGTAGCTATCTTTGAGAAGATATGTGGATGCTACACGCATCCGTCTAAGCATAATGGATTACAATGAGGCTCCAGAGGCCTTTTTGATATTACTCATGAATGCCAAAACCCTAGACATCCAAAAACCTAACCCTAGAAGGTGAAAATCCAAAAGTCATGTGGGCCCTATGGGTAAGTTGGTGTAATTTCGTACCTCAACTTCCAAGGGTTGTAACTTTTTCATATGACCTCTGTTTTAGGCGCGTGATAGCCTGTTGGAAAGGTCTTTAAGAGAAATACACATTCTGTCATCAAACTCTGACTTCGTGTATAATTTGACTGTGGAGAGCCAAAAAAACAACGTTTAGGGCCCCAAAACGGCCCCGAAAGTACAAAAAGATGTGTTGACATGAAAACATACAAAATAAGCCAGTTGGATTAGGTGAGAGGCCACTCGTATCCACCTAGAGGATGTGTGGGGATTCAGACAACCCCAAAAGTTTAGAAATCACAATTACAAAGTAGTACAAAAGAACGTGTTGAACAAAAAATGGACACAAGGAGCCAGTTGGAATAGGTGGGTGGCCACCAATATCCACCTCGATCAATCCTCCCCCCTTAGGAAGCAATGGTCTCAATTGCATTGAGTTCCCCCATTAGGTGAGTAAACTTCTGTTGGATTTGGCCCCAGGTGAGACACTTTCCTTGGTGTAGGAGTTTCCCTACCTTGACAACCCGATAAAGTTTGATCCCCTGCTGGTGAGTGCCCTTGACATGTGTGTCCACTATCTTATCAATGGATGCTTGTTCCATGTAGTCAGGGTTGAGCTATGTTGGTGTCAGCTATTCTGCGATCTCAGAGGTGTCCAATAATGGGGGAAAATATGGCAGAAGGAGGTCCACATTGAATACTGGATGCAGACCAAGGATGGGTGGAGTGTTGAGCTCAAAATCATTGATACCCACAAACTTGGTGATAGTGTAAGGCCCATAACGAAGTGGGCGAAGCTTCTGATGGGGCCTGATGAGATGTTGCTTCTGCAAATGTAACCAGACTTTGTCTCCAACCTAAAACTGGTGTGGTACCCTGTGTTGATCATGGCGCTGCTTGCACTTAGCATTGGATTTCTGTAAAATCTTCTGGACCTGTTGGTGGATGTGTTGAATCCGCTCAATGAATCTGGTGTCTTTGTCAATCGCAGAATGATCAGGGGAAGATTATGTCTGTGCGGTGGAAAGAGAAAGTGCAACATCAATGGGTCCCAAGGGTTGGAAACCCAAACCCACCTAAAATGGGCTATGGTCGGTGGAACTATGAAGAGACCTGTTGTAACTTTGTTGGACATATGGGAGACTCTCGTCCCATGTATGTGGATGCTTATAATTGTACATGCACAGAATGTGCACAATCATCTGATTGATGACCTCTGTTTGGCCATCAGTTTGGGGGTGGAAAGCAGTGGATTTTGTGAGATTGGTGTCCAACAGAGACCAGAGACTCAACCAAAAGGTGTTGAGGAACCTGTTGTCTCGGTTGGAGATGATGGTCTGTGGTATCCCAAAGTGGACCCACACTCGTTCGAAGAAGATATTGGTAGTATTTGTCGCCATGAAATTCTTCTTACAGGATGTTAGGATGGACATCTTTGAAAACTGATCAACGACCACAAACACACAATCATTTCCTTGCTTGGTGGACATAAAACCAAACATGTAGTCTATTGAGATGGATTCCCAAGGATTCTCGGGAATAGGAAGAGGGGTGTATAAGCCTTGCCTCTTGATGGCAAGCTTGACAATGGCACATGCAATGCAAGATCAGATATATTTACTGATGTCCTGTCGAAGTTTTAGCCAATAAAAATGTTTCCGAAGAACAACCACAATTTTCCCTATGCCAAAATGTCCTACCACACGATTATAGTGGGATTCCCAAATAACATTTGCACGCTCGCTTGTAGGAACACATAGATGGCACAAGTGGCATAAGAGTCTGTCCTGAATGTGAAAATCAGTGACAGTTGTGCCTATACCCAAGAGTTGATATGTGGTGGCAAAGTCTGGATCTTGCTAATAAATTTGGGGCCACTCAGATGCTTCATGTCCACAGGAATGGAGCACAGTGGTGAGTGCAGCCACAGGAGTCCGACTGAGGCAATCATCAACATGATTGGAGATACATGTCTTATACTTGATGTTGAGATGGAACCGCTATAGGTAGGTGGATCACTTCTGATGGCAATCGTTCTGCAATTTCCCTTGTGTCTGTATGAACTACAAAGGCTTGTGATCACTATATATGATCGTCTCTTTCCACATAATGTAATGTTTCCATGGACAACAGGCTTGCACAATGAAATACATTTCCTGGTCATAGGTAGGGTATTTCCGGACAGTATTGGAGAGCGTCTCACTATGATATTCCATCGAATGACCCTGTTGAGTGAGAACTGCTCCCACAACATAGTTAGATGCATCAGTCTCAATCTCGAATGGTTGTTGTAGATTGGTCAAGGAGAGTAATGGAGCTGAGCACAAGTGATGCTTTAGATCATCGAATTCTCATTGCTACTCCTTCCCCCACATGAACTTGGCTCTGCCACTACCTTGGAGACCTGGTTGAGGGCCCATGCAATATGGGAGAATCCCAACACAAACAGTTGATAGAAGTTGGCTAGTCCCAAAAATCTCTGAAGCTCGGTCAGTGTGGTCGGGGCTAACCAGTCACGGATGACTTGGATCTTAGATGGATCAACATGTACCCCATGCTCATCAACAATGTATCCCAAGTATTGGAACCTATTCATGCCAAAAGATCATTTTTCCAAGTTAGAATAAATCTTGTGCTACTGCAGAGTGCTCAAAACCTGTTGAATATGCCGCATGTGCTCCTCCCACGTTCTGATGAATATGAGGATGTCATCCAAACATTATACCACAAAGGAGTTGGTGGAGGGTATCAATACATCATACACCAACCTCATGAAAGTGGTTGGTTCATTTGTCAAGCCAAAGGGCATGACTAGCCATTCGTAGAGACCTTCTTTAAACTTTAAGTTTGTCTTCCATACATCATTTGGTTTGATGGGAGCCTAGTGGTAGCCAAGATTTAGGTCAATCTTGCTAAAGAAATTTTCCCCCTTGAGTTGGTCAGGAAGGTCATCAATCCTGAGAATGGGGTAGCGGTTCCTGATTATGATTTTGTTTAAGGCTCTATAATCAATGCAGAGTCGCCAAGTCCCGTCCTTATTCTACACCAGTACAATCAGGCTTCCGCAAGGGGAAGAGTTGGGCCTGATGTGCCCTTTTTGAAGAAGATCTTGGATCTGATGCTTATTTTTGTCATTCTCCATTAGCGAGCGCCGATAGACTGGTCGATTAGGTAGAGGCACGTCGGGGGTCAGATCAATTGGATGCTTGACTTGGCAGTGTGTCGGTACCCCTGTAGGTGAGGCGAAGATTTCTCTGTATTCTTCCATGATCTCGTCCACTTGCTTTTGCTGCAAAGAGAGGCGTTGTCTAGAGGCCACAGATGTGGTGGCAACCTTCTTCTTACTGTGAGCACAAATCACAAAGAAGACGCACTTCCCAGTTTGTGAAATGACCTTACTACATTGCTTGGCATAGATTAAAGAAATAGTAGTAGGTGGTGCTACCTCTAGGATCCTGTACAATTGTCTACCCAAAGCGATAATAAAACTGCGGGGTATAGAATCATACACAACATGACACTTCCACAAATATGGTTTTCCTAAAATAACATCACAAAATTCAAGAGGAGAAATATCACATAGTACCTCATCTTTGAAAGGCTTGATGTTGTAGGGTAGACGACACTGTTGGTTGACACAGAGATCTCTTCCTTGGAGAATCCAATCGATGGTGTAGGGTTGTGGGCGTGGTGTCATTGGTAGGTCCAACTGCTTGATGACCTTTGCTGAAATCAGGTTCTTCTGACTACCACTATTGAAAATGAAATGAATCGGAGTCCCCTTGACCCACATTTGCGAGTGAAAGAGGCACTCCCCTTCCTTTGGTTCTTCTGGTTCGCTTGGTCGGACTTTGGTGGTAGCGATAGTGGCAATGGGTTCAACATCGATAATCCGCTTCCCTCATTTAGGATTTGACTCGAAATCAGAATCGACCTCTGACTCAGAAGCCTTCAGCTTGGCCACGAGAGACTTCTTGGAGTGACATTATTCGGTGTTGTGCCGAGGACTTTTATGGTACTCACACCATTTTCTTGTGTCCTTCTTCATCTTCTCATTTCCCTTCTTGTGTTGCAGCTTGGACTGGTTGTCCTGAGGGTGGCCATATTGAATTGGTCCCTTGCTGTGTGGGTTGGGGTTGCCTTTTCCCTACTTCAGCTGTGAGGGGTTTGCAGATCCAAACTCTCGTCATTTCTACTTAAATTTATGCTCGATCTTGAAAGTGTATCTATAAGTTGTGCCTAATGAGGTGATTTACAGGAAATCCATTTTTGTTTGAATGTATCTATGCAAACAATCATGGTATTTGAGCACCAGATGACACTCTGAGTCTTTGATACCCAATTTGGTGTGTAGGGTATGGAAAATATCGGTGAAATCTGGTACTATTTGGTCCCTTTATCGATGTAGGGTGGTCCATCTGGTGTACTGGTCCTCGTAGCTTCCAACATGGTAGTACTATTCTTTAATGGAATCTCGGAAGGAATCCCATGTAGGGGTCACCAAAAACATTGTAGATTCCTCCACGGAACTTTGCTCAAAGTAAGTATCCCACTAGTCTTTAACATGGGGAACGACCTTGAGGAGTGAAAAAGTGATCTTTTCTCTATCGGAAAAATTGTGGACCGAAAAATATCCTTCGAGAAGATTCAACCATTTATCTACATCATCCGCATCTATCAGTCCTTCAAATAATGGAATATCAAAATTTACTTGTACCTTGAAGGGGGTTGCATGGCCGCTTGATGAAAATTCTTCTCCTCTGGGCATCCATCGAAGGATCTGCACGAAGTTGTCCATCATTTTGTTCCTTTGTCGCTCGAGGGATTCCTCGAGCAACATTTTAATAGGATCTATTTCTCCATCATATTTCTTTTCATCCCCCATGGGTTTTTGTCGGGGTCGATGCGACCGATCTTGTAATGGATCGATTGGTTCGAGTCCCAACTTCTTGTACCCAGATCATGTCGGAGACATACACAAAGAAAAATAAATGAAGAGTAGACCGCTCTGATACCACTAATATGGATTTAGGAGTGGAGCAAATTGATTAATAGACTGAATACAATAAACACAGAGATATGAAGAATAACACAAATATCCAGTGAACAATATATTCTATTAAATAATGAAATAGGATGAAATTGTAAAACTGTAGAACTGAAACACTTGCTCGAATGGTGGTAGTTATCTCTGATAAGAGATGTGGCTGCTACATGCATCCTTTTGAGTAAAATGGATTACAATGAGGCTCCAAAGGCCTTTTTTATATTACTCATGAATGAAAAACCCCTATACATAAAAAAACCTAACCCTAGAAGGTGAAATGCCAAAATTCAAGTGGGCCCTATGCGTAAGTTGGTGTAATTTGGTACCTCAACTTCCAAGGTTCGTGACTTTTGCATACGACCTCCGTTTTAGGTGCTTGATATCCCGTTGGAAAGGAATTTCATAGAACTACACATTCTGCCATCAAACGCTGACTCTGTCTATAGTTTGATTGTGGAGAGCTAAAAAAACAACATTTAGGGCCCCAAAACAGCCCTGGAAGTACAACAAGATGTGTTGACATGAAAACATACAAAGTAAGTCAGTTGGATTAGGCGAGAGGCCACTCATATCCACCTAGAGGGTGTGTGGGGCTTCAGACAACCCCAAAAGTGTAGAACTCAGAATTACAAAGAAGTACAGAAGAACATGTTGAACAAAAAACGGACACGAGGAGCCAGTTGGAATAGGTGGGTGGCCACCAATATCCACCTAGGTCACACTAGTAGCTAGCAACTCCTAAACTTTATTTTTTGTTTCATTTTTTTGGGAAATGGATGGTGATATGGGCATACATGGGTGGGATTATACCTAATATGAGTGGAATAGAATGACCATGCTCACCTTGGGAGGGTGGTAGTCCTCAGGGAGGTTCAAAGATAAATTTTTCATGTTTTTCCAATATTAGTTGCATGTTAGCATGAGTGGGTTGAGAAGGTGGGTCAAATGCTTGAATGACATGGAATTGAGAAATCATTCCTAAATTCATTTTTTAAGAAGCTTTTCCATGCAGTAGGAGTTGATGATCTCTAAAGAGACGACTATAATTCCTTTGAAAGTGTAGTTATTCCCCTTGTACTAAAAAATCATGTATAACTCATGGAAATCCATGGTGACGAGACCTAATGTCTGTAACCGTTCAAAACCCAAGACAATGTCACAACCACCCATTTCAATAGAAAACATGTGGGTTTTCATAGAATAATCACCCATTTGAAGCTTGGAATTTTCACAACGACCACCACATTTCATAGAACCACCATTTGCAATCATGATTTAGAAGTTGTTCATAGCTTGGATGTAGCAATTTGTTTCTTGGCCTACAAATATATGAATGAAGTTATGGGTGCTATTGATATCAATTAATATAATGACTTTGTGATGTTTGATGTAGCCAATCAATTTGAGGGTTTGGGGAGAAAGATTAGAAGTTGTTAGCACCAGAAGTTGTCCTCAGATTGTGATGAGGGCAAGCCTAGTACCCATCAGTGTTTGTTGGTTGTTGGTTTAAATGGTTGGAGGTCAATGGACAAAACTCAACACTAGAATGATGTTACAACACATAACCAGACAAGAAATGCACAGGGAAGCGAGGGCCACATTAACTTCAACCAGTGAGTTGAGTTTAAAATAGAGCAGAGGGAAGACTTGGTGAGAAAAAAAATGAAACTGCTATGGGAATCCGGATTTCTAGCAGCTTGAGAGGAAAAACTCAGGCTCGATGATGCTCTCGAGCCCAAATTTTAGACACTGAAATATGCCTACAAGAGACACAGTTATAGCTGCAATATGATCAAACCTCCATCATCCTACAACTACAAGAACTCAACTGGAGCCTCTGATTCCAAGCTATTTGGTGTGAGAGGGAAAAATACAACATAGGAAACTGAGTAAAACTGATCACGATACTGATATGATCAAACCTCCATCACAACAGCATACCAATCCTCGACTGGATCCTCTAATTCTGAGTGTTTGACACATGATTTACAGAGATTCAAAATGAAACTGACTTCTATTAAATGACAGTCTCAAATCCATTACATAACCAGACACAGCTCTGGTATTAAACATATTACAAAAATGGGAGCTCTGCTCAGACGTGAAATTTAAACAGTATGGGCTTTGCAGGAAAACCCATTTACAGAGGAGTTATGGGCTGCCAACTAGCCACCACGACCATCCTTTCATGCTTTCCATTTATGTGATGAAATGAGGTTTCAACCACCATCCCCCACTTTCATTAGTTGTCTTCATTGGGATTAGGATGAGCCCTGACATCCATGAATGCTCTAGGTGGTGCCCGTGACTTTGTCGAATTAATCTCGACACCTCGAGCCTTCTTGCTGTCCTTCTGCAATCAAAATAGGCAATTTCAGCACTTGGCACAGCTCTTGTCCATCGTTCCACATGACCTAGAGCCATGACCCTACGCTTATCCCCTATAAAATTTTGTGGCTTCGCATTTGGGGAGTTTGCACTCCCCTTGATTTCAAAAATCTCGATGCCTAAAATCGCGAAAATAACTCGTCTGGATCGACGGTTGGATTTTCTTTGAACTTGACGGCCATGATCATTTGCTCGAACAATATCAACCGCTCATTTCTTGATAGGTGCCTTCCCCTTATTTATGGCTATGCTCCCATATGACTGTGGGCTATGACCCTATACTTAACCAAATAACATTTTGGGACTTCACATATCGGGATTTCTCACTCCCCTTGATTCACAACATCGCGATGCCCAAAATCGTGAAATGGTCATATCCAGATTGACGGTCGGATTTGCTCAAAATTGATGGCTAAGATTGCTTCCCCGAAGACCCCACATCACCATCTCTATGCGACAAGTTCTAATATTCTTCTCGGACCTGCACACCATAGGGCCATGGGCTATGACCATGGGCCCAAACTTTGAGCGCTTCACGATTTCACGTGTCGGGAGTTTGCAATGTACTCCATGCTCGAACCTCTGATATGTGAAATTATGATTTCGCATTATATACTGCCACATGCCCCTTTTGCAATGAGTGACACATATCTCATGATTTCGGGCCTTGGTATGATGCTAAACTTTGCGCAACTCTATAATCTCGATCGCCCGATGGCCACTGATCTAATTTATCTGATGGATCCAACGGTTGAGGCTGAGCCTATGCTTGATGGATTTTCATCGACCAGGTATGTGCACGCCTTTTCATAATCGCACCTCGACTTTGGATAAAAATGCATATGGTGGGTTTTTAAACCCCTTTTCTTGCATTTGGTCACCCAATGGCCAACTTCAAAGGAAAAACATCCCCTTGCAAGACTAAGTGCTAACATTAGGCTCCATGGGGGATAGAGTCCTCTCTGCGAGGCTCTAAGATCTCCTTTTGCAGTTCTAGTCTCCTTCTGTTGGGCGATGGAGTCAAGCTCAAAACACACTTCTTGAAAATACAGGCTGAAAGTAAAAACAAAAATAAACACACATGCTCGAAGGAGCTTATTTATGTACAATCCTAAACTAATAAAATTTTACATAGTTATAGGTGAAAGAAAACTTCCACCATAGCCACTCAAGTAACTTCCTAACTGGAAGCTCCTTCACTCTGTCGATGATTGATAACAGGTAATGCAACTGTGACAACAGAACGGTTACTTCCTTCAAATTTGCTCCTAATGCTAAGGTCAGGATAAAGCTGGGCAGCTTCAAAACATGAAGGAAATACAACTCCATGTATTCCTTCACAGGCTCATAGGCCAAGTGACAAACTCTAGAAAATTGGTAACAGACAACCTTCTCTGCTACACAGCTGCTCACACATTATTGGATGTTTCTGGTAGACGCAGGTGAATGAGAAGCTGATGTGGGATGAATGATTTCAGACGACGGTTGCTCACTTACATGCTCTAGAAAGGAGATAAACCACCCCTTCTGCTGCTTCTATGGTTCTTCTTCGTGGCTTTCCCAAGGGTTAGATTCATAATCATCATAAAAAGGACCCATGAGAAAGCTTTGCTCTTCAATATTCTACCCAACGTCTTCTACAGGCCTAGGATGGATAATTTCCTCGTAATATTCTTCATTAATGAACATAGGATATGGCTCTACAGTCTGTTCTTGGAAATCCTGCATATCCAGCTCATAACTTATTCGTAATTGTTATATATAGGTTGGTCACTTCTCTAGTCGGTGAAATGTGATGTGGGGCTCTGCTACTCTTCATATGAATAATCCTCAAATCTAGGGACAACATGCCAAAGTGGACCGATCTCCTGTTCCTTCTTTTCAGTCCCAAATGTAAACACATCATGGGAAATCTCGTGAAGAAAAAGAGAAGAATCCTCCTCCACAATGGATCGTTCCTTTAAAACCGAGACAACATGATTATGATGGGTAAAAACTAATGTCTCTACCACCATGGAATCTTGAATACTACCCTCATCAGTAGGCCCGCCAAGAACAATAGCTTCAAGAACTGGAAAATCCTCTGTATTTCTTTCAAAAAGGCAACAGTCATGATTTGCCTTCAACTCTTCTATCTCTGCAGAGGGATATTCTACCATCTCTGTCAACTCACCTAGAGAATCCTCCTCTTCATGGTCCTCATCCTCATAGTTTCCATAAGACATAGCCACATCTTTATCATGGCCTTCATATTCCTCACAACAATTATGATAGATTAACTCAGAGAATAATGCCTTTGATAGTGCCTACTGAAGGCTGCATGAAACTCTCTCAAGGAGGAGATGCTAGCAGGGGGTAAAGAATGATACCATTCACGAGCATCCCCTACTAATGAGAACATTAACATTTTTAATAATACATCCTCGTGATGTATATCCCATTGATGCATGAGTTCATGAAACTCACAGAGATGCTGAGTAGGGTTGTCCTCTACATGCCCTCTAAATATGGGCAAATAATCACCCCATTCATCCACATTAGGTACAACATTAGGAAAACTAGGAACAACACAAGAATTAAAAGGAGCAAACCTCTGAGTTGGGATTTTGTCCATTTTGAACCAATGGAATCGCCAAACGATCCCTCAACCATGGAGTCGCCAGGCGAATGATATGTAGAATGAGTTTGTCTGGCCTACGTTCACCATCAAAGGCTAGGTCTGATTGTTGTGTTCTCCCAAGGGATACCAGGTTAATATGGAATCAACAACACTGAAACAACAAAACCGAGACAGTAGAATCGACTCAGTGGAGTCGCTAGGTGCACAGTTGCAATATTTGAAGTACTAAGTTCTGATGCACCTTCAGAACTAGTAAACGTTTTCATTCTACCCAGGTAAAATCTTCAATTTTGTCCCCAACAATGGTGCCATAAATTTTAGCACCAGAAGTTGTCCTCAGATTTCGATGAGGGGAAGCCCAGTACCCATCAGTGTTTGTTGGTTGTTGGTTTAAATGGTTAGAGGTCAATGGAAAAAAATCATCACTAGAATGATGTTACAACATAGAACCACACAAGAAATGCAGAGGGAAGTGAGGGCCACATTAACTTCAGCCAGTGAGTTGAGTTTAAAAGTGAGCAAAGGGAAGACTTGGTGAGAAAAAAAACAAAACTTCTATGGGCATCCGACTTTCCAACAACTTGAGAGGAAAAACTCAGGCTCGATGATTCTCTCGAGCCCAAATTTCAGACACTGAAATATGCCTACAAGGGACACATTTACAACTGCAGTATGATCAAACCTCCATCATCCTACTACTGCAACAACTCGACTAGATCCTCCGATTCCAAGCTATTCAATGCGAGAGGGAAAAAGACAACATAGGAAACTGAGTAAAACTGATCACGATACTGCTATGATCAAACCTCCATCATAATAGCATAACAATCCTCGACTGGATCCTCCAATTCTGAGTGTTTGACACAGGATTTATAGAGATGCGAAAGGAAACTGACTTCTATTAACTGACAGTCTAAAATCCATTACATAACCAAACACATTTCTAGTATTAAACATATTACAAAAATGGGAGCTCTTCTCAACCAGTTGACCCCTACAAAATATAAAAACTGAGTATATATACTCAGAACTACTAACAACCCCTAGGGACAGGAATGAACCACTACATTCAAATATTTGCATCTCCTCCTTCTATTTTCAAACTGCACTTGTCTTCCTCTATCAGATGCAAAATTTAAACAGTATGGGCTTTGCAAGAAAACCCATTTACAGAGGAGTTCTGGGCTGTCAGCTAGCCGCCACGACCATCCTTTCATGTGTTCCATTTATGTGATGAAACAAGGTTTCAACCACCATCCCCCACTTTCATTAACTGTATTCATTGGGATTGAGATGAGCCTTGACATCCATGAATGCTCTAGGCGGTGCCCATGATTTTGTCGAATTAATATCGATGCCTCGAGCCCTACTGCTCTCCTTCTGCAATCAATACATGCACCTTCAGCCCTTGGCACAAATCTTATCCATCATTCCACACGACCTCGAGCCATGAACCTATGCTTATCCCCTATAAAATTACATGGCTTCGTGTTTCAGGAGTTTTCATTCCCCTTGATTTCAAAAATCCCGATGCCCGAAATCACGAAAACGACCCGTCTGGATCGACGGTCAGATTTTCGTTGAACTTGAAAGCCAATATCATGTGCTTAAACAATCTCAACCGCTAGTTGCTTGACAGTCACCTTCCCCTTATTTATGGCTCTGGTCCCATATGACGACGGGCTGTGACCCTATACTTAACCAAAAAACATTTTGAGACTTCTCATATTGGGAGTTCTCACTCCCCTTGATTCACAACATCGCAATGCCCGAAATCGCGAAATGGTCATATCCAGATTAATGGTCGGATATGCTTTAAAATTGATGGCCAAGATTTCTTCCTTGAAGACCCCACGTCACCAACTCTACACGACAACTGATAATCTTCTTCCCAGACCCGCACACCATAGGGCCACGGGCTATGACCATGGGCCCAAACTTTGAGTGCTTTGCGATTTCGCGTGTCGGGAGTTTGAGTTGTGCTCCATGCTCGAACCTCTGATATGAAAAATCGTGATTTCGCATTATCTACTGCCACATGCCCCTCTGTAATGAATGGCCAAGATCTCATGATTTTGGGCCTTGGTCTAATGGTAAACTTTGTGCAACTCTATAATGCCGATCGCCCGATGGTCGTCGATCTAATTTATCTGATGGATCCGACGACTGAGACTGAGCCTGTGCTTGATGGATTTTCACCGACCAGGTATGTGCGCACCTTTGCATAATTGTGCCCCGACTTTGGATAAAAATGCATATGGTGGGTTTTTAAAACCCTTTTGTCACATTTGGTCACCCAATGGCCAACTTCAAAGGAAAAACATCCCCCTGCAAGAATAAGTGCTAAGAGAAGTCAAGTCATGTAGGGAGATCTATGTTTCCACATCCTATGGAGTATATGGGGGATTGTATTCAACATATGGATGAAGATATTTTGGGAGTATATCTTCAACATCACCATTAGAAATGTTGTCTAAAATTTCCATAAAGAGTTTTTTCTCCTTACATTTATGCCTAGAAAAATATTTCTCATCACAGTTGTATCCAATACCTTTAAGTTGTTGCTCCACAATTTCATC
>JZKD02S0563905.1:51414-75382 GCA_000966675.3 Picea glauca
TATCCTCAAATTCGAATTACATCTTCAAACTTTGAATATTTGAAAGAGATTTGAAGTTAAGCTCAAGGAGAAGATCATGGAAGATTTGGTTGGCATATCTTATCTAAGATATGTGGGAGATGTGTGGAGGATTTGAAGGGATCATATCTTGTAATAATGGGAAAGTAGTTGAGAGTGGTTGAGAGAATAGTGGATCTGTAATTATGACACTCTTATCTTATCTTCAAGACTTTCATGTATATAAGAGAGTGCTCTCTCTTCATGAAGGGAGTCATGTAATTCATAATTTAGTCTTGTAATTAGGAGAAGGGGATTCTTAGCTTTGATTCTTTCATGATTTGTCATTTGATTCTTGTAATGTAATTTGAGATTGATTTATTGTGTGAGCTCACATATGTCAATTGTCGTTCAACTCTTCACATGTTGTATTGTTTTTCCCTTATGCAATTTCTTTCTTTCCTAGTTAGTGTTTCAATGCTTTCCTAGATTAATTTGATTTCAACAAATTAGATTAGACCAATTCTACTTCAATCCTGCACATATAGTGCATTTGCTTTGTAATCCTACGAACCTCAAATTGAAAAATTAAATGGTTGGGAAAGTACTACAATGCAATTAGTACATCAATGTTTTCACCCCACATTTTGGCGCCGTTGTCGGGGAAGTGCAATGGATTAAAGTTTAGTTTGATTTTCTTGCAAGCGTAACTATAGTGTGAATTTCAATACCTGCAAGCGTAACTAGAGTGTGAATTTCAATTTCTGCAAGCGCAATTAGGGTGTGAATTTCAATTTACGCAAGTGTGAATTTCAATTTATGCAAGAGTGATTTCAATTCAGCAAGTGTGCTTGATTTCTGCAACTTTGAAGAGTATTTGTTTTCAGTGTGAGCGTTTAATTTTTGCAAAGTGTGATTTTTACGCAATTTGTTTCGATTTTATTTTATGGGTGCTGTAAGAATCCATTTTTCAACATGGTTTACCAATGAGTATCATCTTGGAACTACTCACTCAAATTATGGAAGAAGTTGGGATCTCCTCTTCTCACAAAGAGGAGATATGGACAAGGATTAACGATTCAAATACTCCTCCGATAACAAATGAAGACTCAACATCTGAAGACTCATACGCATTTGATGATGAACAAACATCCAAACAGGAGATCAAGGAATATGAAGAGGAGTTACGACAATATCTGAGTGAGGGAAACCGCACCTACGAAAGTTATATCGAGCAATGGTTCTAGGTAAGTACTCGTTTAGATAAATTTCATTTTTATTTTTATTTATCTAGTTTGCCGCTACAACAACTAGATTCATTCATTCTTGTAAATTTCCATTTTTCATTCGAAAATTTACCACTGAACATATTGTTGTTACTGATACATGAGTGGCTACATTGGCTATTTAATTACACGTATCTAAATTCTATTTTCTAATTAGTGTAGTGTATATAGGATTTTATTTTCAGTTTTGTTTTGTTTTAGAATAAGTATGCTCTCCTCCGTGCTTCGAGAAACAGTGAGGATCAGAAAATAGGATGCCTGTAACGTTTTCAGGAATACTTTTGATTGAGGATGATAAAATTAATTTTCCTAATCTATTTTTCGTCTCCAATTTTTAATGCATTTAGTCCATTTGCTAAAAAAAAAAAATATTTTGTCTTACACTTTTTCAAGTTTAATTTTGATTAGAAACCAATTTAAAAACAAAATAATAATAAAAAAAAATTGCGCATCCATCCCTTGACCTACAAATAAATAAATTAAAAAAAATTTAGACGAATAAAACAAAGCCGAGTCTTTACATGCTAAAACAGTCACTGAATTTTACATGCTGTTACAGCGAAAATTTTACATGTTGTTACAGCGAAAATTTTACATGATGTTACAATGAAATTTTACATGTTGTTATAGTGATGTTTTTTTCTATAACAATGATTGAACAATGTCATGCCTGCGCTCTTCTCATTTTTAACTTCTCGGTCTGGGTTATTTTTGGTTTGAGCCACCATCTTTTTTCCTTATTTGAACAAAACCTGCAACAATAAAACAACATGATCATGATAATTTTTGAAGTCTCCACAATGATTAGATCTATGCATTTAAGGTGCATTATCAGGCTCATGCCAAGAAAAAAATAAATAATAATTAAGCTGAAACTGTGAATGGGATTGATTGAATTGCATTTAGACAAACACTTAGATTTTTTTCTGCATAGTTGATTTATCCTTGGCTCGAATCGCAACAATGCAATGAGTTTTGATGCCCATCAAATGAGCTTCGACATGCTACAACAACAAATCAATCAATGATTAATCCTAAATTTCTAACGCATGAGAATTTGAGTGTGACAATGAAAAAATTAATTAATTCTATATATTTCAAAAACATGGGATTTGCGTTCAATTTGGGCTTCATATAAAAAATTAATTACCAAGCAAGAAATATGGGAAGGTCTGTAGTTGTTACGATTTCTCCAATAAAAAATATATATTCTGAGTATCAAAATCAGGATTGTTAGTCGAAGATAATGAACCCAAATTACATAAGTCTCACTGTCCCATAACTATTTTGAAATATCGATTGGCTTTCCTAATTTTTCTGCCCATCAACATGCTTTATTGAGATTAAAATATTACGCCATTGCTTATTCGACGGATCCTTCTATTATTTGGATGCGTATTTTTCTCCATCATTCCTCAAAATCTGAATGGTGAATAATGAAACTATCGTCAAATGAGGAACGAAGGCAAACTGTTTGTTGTGCATTCTATTTGAAAGTAATTCTTGCTGAGATTTACTCCTTGGATTAAGATTGACTAATTAACATAGATATCGTTCCCAGGGTCCCCTCATTATGAATGCTCTGATAATTTCTCTTTTTCTTGGGAATGTCATCCTTAGAGAGCATGATGTTAGCATGATTATTCATGTCTCGCTCTCAATTTGAAATTGTCTGTCAATTAACGTCAATTAGAAGACAATCGACTTCGGGTGAAATTTATGAGCAAACCGTGATGAATTTCAAAAATAAGGAACATGGGTTTTGTGCAGAGGGGTCTCATTTAGCTGACGCACAAGCGGTTTTTAAAAATTCGGCTTGGTTTGAGAGTAGTTTTTGTTTTTCTGAACATGAAAGGGCCATATTTCAGGATGGCCGATTTTCCAATGTGGCAGATACACAGTCAAACTCTTGCTCAGGTCCAGGACCAAAACTAAGTCCCTATTGGCTTCTCCATCAATATCATTTTCTCAAATATAAAATTGCAAATGGACATTTTTAAAAACATTCCTGAAAACAATAATAAATACATGTTTTTATGTTTAACATTCATTTGTTTTTCTTAAGTCACTTTGGCGGCAATCAATGACCTAACGAATAAGTGCAGACAACAGGTATAATTTCATTTATTTTCTATCTCAATTTGTTCGCATTTATGCTTAATCTTGCATTTTACATTTTACATTATTCTCACAAGTTTGATTGCAGGATTAGTACTAAGATTGATTGCAGGAACAGGACGCTTGTTTTCCATGCCACAATTATCTTCAAGAATCACAACATTTTTTAGAAAAACATGTTTGGTAACAGTTTGAAGGAGCCGATCTTCATTATTCATTTCATGATGTTTGTTGTTACACATGTATTGTACATGCTGTTACACATGTATTTTACAGGTTGTTACTCTTGTATTTGTAACATGTTGTTACACTACACCTTCAATAAACCCATTTGCGTCATGAATGTTTACCCCCATTTTTCCTTCAAATGTACATTGGTCATCCATGTGTTGAAGCCATCTACCATTTCCTTATCCATCATGACTTCACAGATCCCTATCTTTCTGAGTCGCATACATCGCTTCCTTATTTTTCAGTTCTTTTTCGTTGTCAATAAAACTAGTCAAGTTCTCCTTCCATGATCACATTGCCTTTATTTCCTTGCAATAAACCCTGTTGCTACTGATATCTTTACATCTATAGTCCTACCAATATTTTTACAAACTCGTGTTGACTGATGTGGGATTCCTTAAGGATCACCTTTCAACAGTCTTGCCCCATCGACCTCAACACCTTATCTAGACTAGAGTTCCTTTTGAGTACCTTGAGGCTTGCATGCCTTAATGGCAAGTTATCTCTCCGACAATCATGGGAATACATCAATGTCCCTTGATCGTCAGATCTTGCAAGTGGCTCGACATCAACCCATCCATTCGCACTTCGCAAGATGTACTCAAGTACCTTGGCACTCATTGACATCACTGGTGAGTTTGTCTCACATTAGTTAACGAAATTCATCAATGGTCGGTAATCCAATGATTTCTCTTCATGATCGACACCGAAACATTCATTCGCATGATTATAATTGTACCATCGGTTTGTAGCAGGTGAAGACTATACACTTTTTCATGATCTCCTCAACAGTTGCAACAGTTTGATTTCAGATCTATGCGAGTACCACAGTTCCATATTCTTTGTCTTCCACATTTTTCATGATTCAATAGTAGCAGTTCAGATTCCTTCACTTCCCATGATCCAGTTACAGTAGCAGCAACATTAGCAGTTCCATTTTCAAAATCCTGCAACAGTGACATCTTCCATGCTCCAGCACCAGTATCAACCATATTCCTCTTGCACTGTTCATCATCATTCTTGGGTAAGTGGAGGTATGTTATTTTCTAATCTTTAATCATGTAATTCCTTATTTGCTAGTAATGAATAACTTTGGAAAATTCCCTCACTATGCTCTATTTCCTTTTTCACTTTCATAACCTCTTCCAAGTTGCATAAGGATATGAAACCACTTCAGTTGGGGGGGGGGACCTATATTCACTACATATTCATTACCATTATTCCATTTTACCATCTCATCATTCCATTTATGATTCACTAACATTTATTTTCCAACGACACTTTGTTACATTTCGATTGATTACATATTGACATGTTTCATAAAGATAAATGAAAGGATTTCTTATACACAATGATGCTTTCTTATGCACATTGATAGCTTATTATTATTTTGAGTGAGTATATGACTAAATTATTGCAGCAAGAAAACAAATAAGTGAAATGAATGTTGTTAACACAAGAACCAACATTCTTTGTATTCATGGTTGTCACACACGAACCAACCATAAGAAAATTTCACATGTTGTTACACATATTTCACATGCTATTACACATGTATTACATACTGTTACACATGTATTTTACATGCTTCTACTACTGTATTTCAGATCCTGGAAATATTTCTTATTAAAAATATATCATCAATCAAAGCCAAAGTCTGAATGCCAAAAGTTCCTAAGAAAAATCCATGCACGGTTGCATGAGGTCATGCAACAAGTTCAGTTGTGGGGGATGTTAGGACTCAGAAATGCTGCATTCTCATCCACCTTTCCCTTCACTATTCCTTACATTTCATCGTCCCATTAACCTTCCATCATACCATTTTCATAAATACATTTGGGTTTCACATTATTATTTTCCACTTTATTCATTTTAGTATTATAAGTGAATTTGTGATTAAATATTAGAAAATTAACATATTTTCATTATATATCAAGGTTGGATGAGTTTGATGATGTGTGCAGGCATATTTGAAGATTTCAATAAAGTCAAAATTCACCACCTATCCTCAAATTCGAATTACATCTTCAAACTTTGAAGATTTGAAAGAGATTTGAAGTTAAGCTCAAGGAGAAGATCATGGAAGATTTGGTTGGCATTGTTAACGCTCTGTAATTTTCCCAAGGATGTGGGGGCAATCACGGAGATAACATCAAACCACTTGGAGTGTTGGATCTAGCCATCTAAGACTCAGAGAGGGCTCTCTCTGTTTGATCTAGCTTCATTTGGAATAGGATATTAGGCTAGTTATGATATATTTGGTTTTGGTTTTTAAATGCTTGGTTGGAACAACACGGTAAAACCACTGGGCAATGGAATCAAAGATGCCGAGGTGATCAATTTGCAGAGTATCAATCTCAAATGAAGTAGGGCAAGGTAGACATACTACTGGATTTGGTAAATTTAAATGAAGTGAGATAGAAGAAAAATATAGAAGATCAATTTAGCAACAAAGCAATGAAGAATTCTACCATTAAATATCAGAAGAAAACATTTATATTATCCCCAACACGAATCATAGTGTATCTTTCAACAAATTATGTTCTTAAAACTTCTGCAAGATAATAAGGAAAGGAAAAATATATGAAAACAGAGAGACAATTTACAAGAGAAGCACTTCACCAATAGCCATGGCACATGAATCCTGAAAACAATATGATCTTGTACCCCTGCAGATTTAAAAAAAAAAGAGGCTCTATGAGCTCATTACAATATTTGGGAAAGTATCCCTTCAATAGGTTCCAACCCTTTTTTACATCAAATTTTTCTAATATATAGCAGCTTATGGCCACATTAGATTCCTATGAGTCAAACTCATGCAGCCTACAATAGTGGATTTGTTCTTATCTTCTGGATGATGATTCAATTGCTAATAGCTTGGGATCTCTACTTCATTCTAAAATAGAAAACAATTACAAAAACCAAATGACACATGTAAATTGTCTGCCAAAACCAACAAAACATATTCTAACAGTAAATTAAAGGAAAATTAAATTTGGAAACTGTTGCTTGGTTGTCACAAATTTGCTGGAAGGTTGTTGATGCTTATCCTTTGAATTATGGAACTAATGGCCACTTGTCCATTTGACTACTTGTCCTCTCTCTAGAAAATAGAGATACTCTGCCACCTATCTCATTCTTTATCCTTTAACCTTATTCTTTAACTGTTAAGAGGATCCTGAAAGAATGGGATTTGATTTGGCTGCCACCTCCTCACAACTGCCATGCTTTCTTGTTTTGAAGTCTGAGTTATAGATTTGAAATTTCCATCTGTTCCTTTTGATATTGAAAAGATCAATATGTTCCTGAAATCTTGGTATATCCATCTGCATTTGATTCCATGCCTAGAAATCTGCTTGAATACTAATTTCATATCTCCAACTGCCACTAGAGTCAAGGTGCCACCTGTGTCTCTGCTGCAGAAGTTGCTAGAATCACGATTTCACCCTCTGCTGATATCGAGCCCAAGAATCTGCCCTCTTTCATTTTGATAAAATCATTAG
Organism: Picea glauca; assembly: GCA_000966675.3. NCBI lineage: Eukaryota > Viridiplantae > Streptophyta > Pinopsida > Pinales > Pinaceae > Picea > Picea glauca. The sequence continues at coordinate 58,550 of JZKD02S0563905.1, forward strand.
GCTGCCAACTATACCCTGCTCCTATCCCTGAGTTGCTCAAAATAAGGAAAAGTTGCCAACAGTGCCATGATTTTATGCTCAAACTATGGAGATATGTTTCCAGCTATTGAGGAGTCAGTCATGAAAACTTTGCAACACATTGGCATACCTAAACAATAACAAAATCTTGTTGGGTTAAAAACCTGGTCTCCATAACATCATCTCCAACAAGATCATCTTCTCACAAATGAAGTGTCATTCAAATTCTTCAATCTTTGATGGATCTCATTGTGTTTTTCAGCTGCCAAAGCACTGCATAACTTTGACAGAATTATTATAACAAGATGGAACATAACTTCTTGTTGGTATATATTCTTCAAGCATAAGTACTCAAAATCAAAAGATCTTCTCAATGAGTGTGTTTCACACTGTGTGTCTTGGTGTCTAGTACCCACCCGATTTCAATGAACCCTAGGCTATAACCTGTATGCTCATTTTCACAACATCCACCAAATAATATAGCAACACAATCTGATTCTTGGGAAATGGCCTTCAGTATCATGTGTTTCCACGGTATTACAACCATCTATGGATGGATTTTGTTTAGGGTAAGCACCCGACATCTTGAAAGAAGTGCATTATTGACTTCAAATGAAGGATTCTCTATTGTAGATCCAATGAAAACAATACTTCTATCCTCAATCACCGGTCAAATAGCATCTTGATGTGCCTTGTTGAATATATGAACTTCATTCACAAATGAAAGAGTGCGCTGGTCCATTCTCTTCATGTGTTTGGATTCCTCCAAACCTATTGCACTTCTTTAATCCCACTTGTAACAGCTGAGACTGATGAAAACCTGTAGATGTCCTAAGAATACGAGCTACAAAAAAAGAGCATCATTATTATAAACAAACCTCCCATTCTCTACCTTCAGAACTTGATTTACCAGGTGTTCTTTACGCCACAAAACAAGTTCATGTAACAGGTCAAGGCATGCTTTGTGAAAATGTTCAAGGAAGTGTTTTTCATAGGGCATATCTGAAGCACAACCCCCTCCATTATTTCATCAACAACTAAAACTATGGCTGTAGAATTAGTAAAAGAGAACTAACATGTTCTTCATTAAGTTGGTGACAAGCTTCTTTGTAGATAGAAGAATGCCATTCTGCCATCCTTTGCAAGAAGAGTTTTTTCAGTTCCAGGATCTCCATAAAGAATGTTTCTCTTTGGGGGTTTTTATACCAATATCTTCATGTTGACGTTCCAGGATGAACTCCTTTGATGCTGTCAACACTTTGATATTCATTTGGACACCTATGAAAAAAATCTGTCACATAACACTGATCGCAAACTCCAGATTGTATCTCCATTAATATGCTTTGTTGTAATATTTCCTGATCTACGATCAAAACGGTGCTTGCAGACTTAATGATATTCATTCGACTTGGTAAAATGGGCCGCCATAACATCCTCCTCTGTGTGCTTAGAGAGATTTTAATATCTAAAATGCTCAGGATAGAAGATATACGGCTGAACAGAAAGTTATCAGCCCCGAATACCTGACCATAGACACCGGATCAGACACTGACGAGCGTGCTAGGCTCGAGATTCATAAACAACACCCTTGACACCTGGTTAATCCTTCAGACACCTACACATCAGTTTTGGCACCTGGAACGAGGTTAAACTTGTTGCGTTTTATATATTTTTATTACTTTGTTGGTGATATCCCACATGCAACGGGTTACAAGGCTTACAAGTTTTTATATCCGCTCAAGTTCACATGTTGTGTCGACGAAGTGAGCCCAAGGCTACACACTTATTTTTGGCGCAGGCACTTGGGTGCTGGATTGTTTGTTGTGGCTGTTCGATCTTGAGTTGTTGTTGATGCATGTGTTTGCTCTCAGTGTTGAGCACTTGGATATTGGCTGAGTTGTTGTTGATGCATGTGTTTGCTCTCAGTGTTGAGCACTTGGATATTGGCCCTTGGTTAATATATGTTTTTATTTAAATATATTTCAAATGATCTTTTAAGAACCAAAATATTTATTTTTAAAATAAACCAAAATTGAAGAACTTTTGCCCAATCACCACCAGGAGAAGTACAATAAACTTGACAGACAGGTGATGTAAAGATTCATAGCACATGAAGATCATTTATTTTGAGACATCTCAAGGAGAGGCATTGAGAACCTTTTGCCAACTTTGCATTTTCACTATGTGCCACGAGCAATTTACTTTATGCCTGAAATAGTTATCAGTCAGAATACTGATTTCCCTATAATTTATAGGGTCCTAACAGACATATCTTATCTAAGATATGTGAGAGATGTGTGGAGGATTTGAAGGGATCATATCTTGTAATAATGGGAAAGTAGTTGAGAGTAGTTGAGAGAATAGTGGATCTGTAATTATGAAACTCCTATCTTATCTTCAAGACTTTCATGTATATAAGAGAGTGCTCTCTCTTCATGAAGGGAGTCATGTAATTCATAATTTAGTCTTGTAATTAGGAGAAGGGGATTCTTAGCTTTGATTCGTTCATTGTTATTATTTCATGCTTTGTCATTTGATTCTTGTAATATAATTTGAGATTGATTTATTGTGTGAGCTCACATATGTCAATTGTCGTTCAACTCTTCACATGTTGTATTGTTTTTCCCTTATGCAATTTCTTGCTTTCCTAGTTAGTGTTTCAATGCTTTCCTAGATTGATTTGATTTCAACAAATTAGATTAGACCAGTTCTACTTCAGTCCTGCACATATAGTGCATGTGCTTCGTAAGCCTACGATCCTCAGATTGACAAATTAAATGGTTGGGAAAGTACTACAACGCAATTAATACATCAATGTTTTCACCCCACATCACCCATGGTTTATTTGTAGACCATGGGATTTTCCCATGGTATGCAATTCACCCATTGGTTTTTGTAACCCATGGTATTTGAAAAACAAAACACATAACAATTAAATAGAGAAAAGACATGAAGAACAATTAAACAACAAAAAAACGTGACTCCTACGAGGATCCCATAATTGTAAAGGAGATCATATCATGTATTCCATTCATGATGTAGTCCTAAATATTCTTCCATTTTATAAAAATATTATTTATTGCTATATTATTTTTCTTATGTAATTTTTATCGCATTTACTCTAGTTTGTCACATTAATCGCCTATTTCCCATTTTCATCCCTTCTACAATCCAGATCAGTGGTATCATATTAGTCTTCTCCTTGTCTTTCTTAGTGCATGTTCGAGGTCAGGTTATAGAGAGTTGGATCTTGATCTCGTTTCTCTCGAGGAGAACCACTCTCGCCCACCCAAGCAACCTCCCATGGTGGAAGAAAAGAGGGATGATAGAGAAGGAGATCATATCAATTAGTTTTTCAAGGAATCCCTCATGTGACAGAGGGATGAAATGATGGAGAATTTTCCCAAATCGTTCAATGACTGTTGATAAAAAAAAACACATATTCATCAAACGACCACTTTGGAAGCACTGCCCCTTTCAAGGTACACGTTAATTTTTATATTCTTGTGTTTGAAGGTAACATAGATGTGGATGCTTTGGAAAAATGGTTAAACCTACTAGAAGGTTATTTCTTTGTCCATAATTTTTCTAATAGAGAAAATATCACCTTTGCATTCCTTAAGGATGTTCCCCATGTCAAAAATTGGTGGGAAACACATTGCGAGTAAAATTCCACAGAGGAGTCTGGAATGTTTGAGGCCGAACCCACTTGGGAATTTTTTATGGATGTTGTTAAGGAACAATATTATCCTATTGGAAACTATGATGACCAATATATAATATGAACCAAACAGCGTCGAGAGAAGGTCCAAACAATGTTGGAGTACACAAATACCTTCCATCCCTTGTGCACCAAGCTGGTTATCGATATTTGTTCTAAAATACCATGGGGGTCTATAGAGGTACATCCAAATAGAAATGGTTTTTTTGAACATCTCATAACTAGGAGCTTCTTATTGATATGCCAACCTCAAGAAAACCAATCGAATCTACAATAAAACAAGGGTAATGGGAAGATGAATAAAGACATTGGAAAGTGGTGTGACTTCCACAAAATCCCTTGGCACAATACCGATGAATGTTGCATGAAACAATCATTGATGGTCAAGATCAAAGTAAAGAACTGATCCCTGACTCACAATATTATTTAGAAAACAATAAAAGGAAACGTATCATTGATGCAAAACCCATAGCTACAATTGCTACCACAACAATCCAACAAGAAGAACCAAAGGAGATTGAGGAGGGGGAGCACCTCTTCCATTCATATATGTGGTTGAAGGGGACACCACTGAATTTCATTGTTCATAGCGAAAGCCAAAAGAAACTCATATCAGTAGAGGTCGTCAAGCAATTGGATTTATTGAAAACACCACACCTACAACCATACAACATCATGTGGTTTTTTCAAGGACGAGATATCTGTGTCAGCCAACAATGTCACATGTTCTATGGAATCAATCCCTTTAAGGATGAGGTATTATGTGATGTTTCCCCACTGGAAGTATGTGATTTTATTTCAGGCCAACCATATATGTGGAAGCATCATGCTATTTATGAGTCTCAACCCCATAGTGTCATTGTTACTATGGGGGTTCAACTCTACATATTACCAAAGGTAGTTCCAACTACTGTCTCGAGAAAATAGTGGTGTAAAGTAATATCTCATACCACAAATTTTAGCCTCTTAATGATATAGTCAAAAGGTTAACAAAAGGACACTACGACCACTATAGCCTCAATCCAAGCCCTTTCTATCCAGCAGAAGCAGGTCGAAAATATTGTAGAAGAGAAAAAATATATTATTGTTTCACCTACGGGGGTGCCTCTGCACTTCCCAGTCAAACAAAGTTATAACAAATCCCTTCATAGCTCTATTGGTCACAACCCTTTTTAGTCATTCTTGGGTTTCCAACCATTAGCACCCATTGGTATAGCTCTTCTTGTTTCATCTTCACCAATAGAGTCCTCCCATACTCATACCAAGGCAAATAATGCATCCAGATCTGTTCAAGAGATCCAAGACCTCCACCAACAGGTTCATGACATCCTTCCATAGGTCAAGTACAAGCAAGATAACTACTTCAACAAGGAAAGTGGATCATCGAGATTCATATTTAGTAAAATTTTCCCCATATCCTGAGGGAACTTGACGCAAATCCTAAGGGGGGAGGAATGATCCACCTCTTCCACCAAATCACCATGGCTTGGTGGGAAACAAAAAAAATAATAATAAATGGAGAATATTCAAAGAGAATAATAATAAATGGAGAAAAATCCACGTGCGTAGTTTTGTTTTTTAACCCATGGGGAATTCATCACCCATGGAATTCACCCACGTAATTCACCCATGGTTTTTTTGTAGACCATGGTATTTTCCCATGGTATGAAATTCACTCATGGTATTCACCCATGGTTTTTTTGTAGCCTATGTTATTTTTCCATGGTATTTGAAAAACAAAACACATAACAATTAAATAAAGAAAAGACACAAAGAAATAACAATTAAATAACAAAAATATTCCTATGTAATTACTATATATAAGGGCCTCCCATTGTAAAGGAGATCGTATCATATATTCCATTCATTATATAGTCCTAAATATTCTTCCATTTTATAAAAATATTATTTGTTGCCATATTATTTTTCTTATGTAATTTTTGTCACATTTACTCTATTTTGTCACATGAATTGCCCATTTTCCATTTTCGTCTGTTCTACAATCCAGATCAACAGATCTATGTAATGAAATACAATATCATGACTACGAAAAATACATGGTGGATCCATGTCAAAAGAGATCATATCCTTGAGAAAATAAAATGTGGATCTATGTCACAATGAATGTTCAAAAGGCATTGAGCATCAATGATAATGCTCCCATAGTCTTCAATGTACTTTTGCAGAAGTGATATACACCATCACAACTTGGGAGGTGTAGTAGGAATGGGTGATATGCCTCCAAGCCCAAGGTATTCATCCCAACTTCAATGGTACAATTCTACGTCATGCGAATAATTGAGTTGATGTCGATCATGGTAGAAATAGTTTGATTACTGGTCATTGAGGTATATTGTTAATACATGTGAGGGGACCCACCAATAATGTAAATGGACCTTAAGATACCTAGTACAATATGGCAAGTGTGAATAAAGGATTTGACATCGAACACTTGTAGAATAAATCAATCAGAATTCAATGAGGTAAACCCACTTTCAATTGCAAGGAATCCCACCACTAAGGACTGCAAGCTTCAAGGTACTAGTTGGTTTCTAGATTCATTTCCTAGATGATGTGCTAAAATCGACAAGAAGAGATCCATTGAAGGAGTGCATTAATGTATCCCTGATCCAGATTATTTTCAGCACAAAATGAGAGCAGAGAACTAATAAATAAATGTATAGAGATATCTCAGATATCCAATAATATAATAGAAATATATCATAGATGCAACCATAAACACAGAGATACAATAATACACAATTTCTATTAATGAGTGAAATGTACAAAACTGTAGAAATACATAGTGAAAGACTCACTAGAATGGCGACAGATTATCTTTGAGAAGATATATGACAGCTACTCACATTCGCAAGAAGATGATTGTTACAATGAGGCTCCAAAGACCTTTTTAACATAAGAAAAATCCAAAACCCTAACCCAAAATTTTGTGGGCCTTGATGGGGGTAGTTGATACATCAACTTCTCAGGGGCGTAACTTTTGCATACGATCTTTGTTTGGGGCGCTCGATACACCGTTGGAAAGGTCTAATCAAGAATACATATTTTCTTCTTGCCTAGGCCAATGTATTTGGTAGTTTCTTGGGCCCCAAATCCCCCAAAAACGTCCTTTAGGGCCTCAAAACAACCCTAGAAGTTTGGAACCCAAAAAACTATCGAAAAATTGCTAAGGTGGAATTTTTTTTTTTCAAGCCAGTGGAATAAGTGGGTGGCCACCGATATCCACCTAGATAAATCCCCCATCAATTGACATGAAACATGGATGAAGATATGATGTGAAAATATAGAATCACTAGTACAATTAACGCATGGATGGGCAACTTGGATGGTCAACAAGACAACATATGGCCTACATAGGATTAACTTCCCTTGAACATATAACATGAAAAAATGATGACCTGTTAGCATAAACACAAGAGCACTGATGACACAGTGTGACAATACATGCGACATTTGAAGCACTCTCTGTAACTGGAATAGTAACTAGTCGAAGGAGTATATGACATACTCATGGTACGACTCCTAGGAAAGATATAAACCAACAATAAGAGAATGATGAAAATAGGTGCTATGTTCTAGGGTAACATGACTGATGACTGCCATTTTTTGATAATACACATTAACGGTAAAACCCCCTTCACTTTTTTATTTTTTTTTGTTTTTTGTCTCCTTCATAGTTTTATGAGCACGAAAGAGAGATAAAATTGTGCTCGATAGTGTCTTTTTCATCCAGTTTTTTACGAGTCTAAAAATAGGTAAAATTATACTTAGCAGGTGTGTTTTTAATGGTTTAACAAGCAGGAAAAAGAGTGAAAAGTAAGCTTTTATTGAGAGACCGAGTGGGTGAAAAACATGCATCTATGTTCCAAGTGTGTGGAACCAACCTAGGAATAATGGATGCAATAGGGTACTAGTGAGTGAGGTCCACTAATAGCAGCGGTTCTCTCCATGGGTATAGTGGTCACAAAAGAAGAGGTAAACGAATGCAAACAACTAGAGGTCAAGTGTGGCTGTAAATGGAAGTAAGAAATAATAAAGCAAACAATAGTGCAATAATAGACACAGATACATTAGCAACAAATGCATGTGCAACATAAAGTAAAAAAAAATGATGGGAACCCCCTTGGGATAAAGCCATAATAGACGTGAAGAAAGCGAAATGAGGTTAAATTTCAAGTCAATCATGCTTTAGGGTGGTTTTTAAGCCTACAAAAAGTCACAACATGCACACCAGATGGTAATCACGCTATAACAAATCCTTGTGATTTGCTCCCTTTTTTGCTTCCAAAGATTGTTTTAGTGTATTTTTCTCCAATTTTTTGAAAAAGTCGGCACTATTTATCAGGATGGCGCTATTAATGGATTTTTTTTCACCAACCAAAACATGATGGTGCTAAATTAGGCACTAATAGCACCAGAAATAGAGCCGAAAAATAACACCATATTTAGCGTCAGATTTATCGACAAATTTAGCATTGGATGTGACTAAATAGTTAATTAGTTGAGGTGTTGGGGGTTAAGTGGATTGGGGCTTTGAGGATTATGGGATTTATGGATTTGGGGTACAGGGATTAAGGGTTAGGGTTTAATGAAATGAGGGTCAAGAGCTAAGGGATTTTGCGCTTACGAGTTATGTAGTTTAATGGTTAATGGCTTAGGGATTATTGGCTAAGGGATAAATTTTTAATTGAGACATAGGGGTTTATGTATTAAGGGATTAGGGATTAAGTTTTAAGTGTTTAAGGATCGATGGCTTAGGGGTTAGGGGATTTAGGGATTTTGTGTTAAGGGATTAGTAATTAACTAAGGTTGAGGGCTTAAGTGTTTATGGATTAGGGCTTAAGGATTTAAGGGTCAATGGCTTAGGGTTTAGGGGATTTAGGGATTTTTTGGAACTCTCTTGAACTTTCATGGAACGCCTTCCAACACGCCCATCAACAATGTCATCCATCGATGTCGCATGGTGAGTAGTGAATGGGGCCAATGTTGAAATTTATTCAAATTGTTCATGTATGTGTTGAAATTTGACATGGTTAGAATAAACACATGCCTTGACAGTATGTGAGGGTTTCAAGACTCTAGGATTCCTGATGTCCCCGCATAATCTTTGATATCATCCAAATTTGCATCAGCGTTCATCATGCAGTCTCATTGTCGTCATTCGTCATTCACATATACATAATGTTTGTCGAAACTCTCTTGAAATTTCATGGAACGTCTTCCAACACACCCATCACCAATTTCATCCATCAATGTCACACGGTGAGCAATGAATGGGGCCAATGTTGAAATTTATTCAAACTGTTCCTGCATGCATCAAAATTTGACATGGTTAGACTAGACACATGCCTTGACGGTATGTGAGGGTCTCAAGATTGAAGGATAATTCCTGACGTCCTCACATAATCTTTGAGATTGTCCACATTTGAATCAACATTTATCATGTAGTCTCATTATCATCATTCGTCATAATTCCCATCTATAGAATCTTTGTCAAAACTCTATTGAAATGTCATGGAAAGTCTTCAACCAACACGGCCATCACCAATGTCATCCATCGATGTCGCACGGTGACCAGTGAATGGGGTGAACATTGAAATTTCTTCAAAATGTGCATGTATGTGTCAAAATTTGACATGTTTCGAGTAGACACATGCCTTGACGGTATGCGAGGGTTTCAAGACTCAAGGATGTCTGATGTCCTCACATAATATTTGATATCATCCATGTTTGCATCAATGTTCATCATGCAGTCTCATTGTCATAATTACTCATTCCCATCTATAGAATCTTTGTCGAAACTCTCTTGAAATGTCATGGAACATATTCCAACACGCCCATCACCAATGTCATCCACTGACGCCGCATGGTGAATAGTGAATGGTGCCAACATTGAAATTTCTTCAAACTGTGCCTGTATGCGTCGAAATTTTACATGGTTAGACGAGACACATGCCTTGAAGGTATGTGAGGGTTTCAAGACTTAAGGATTCCTAACATTCTCACATAATCTTTGACATCCTCCACGTTTGCATGAACCATCATTATGCGGTCTCATTTTCATCATTCGTCATTCCCATCTGTTGTGTCCTTATTTGATATGACACGATATGTTTCCATGGCCTCGTTTGACCCCTATAATACACAACATAGTCAATGATGTTTAGTACACCAATTATATCATTTCAACCAATATTCTATCCAACACAAAACCTCACTTTACTTATATATTTGACATATTGATATCATGTTTTGGAGTTGAAAAACAACAACATAGTTTATATAACTTCATCTTGTCTATGTTGTAGCATTTGTGAATTCATAAACACCATCCTCCTTTGGTTGAGGTTGCTTTGTATTCTTACATTTATTGTATCTACAGATTATGTATCCGATTCTATGGCCACCCACTTTCCTCTCGTTCATTTAGAAGGTCTACGTCATCCACGTTCTTTGTCCATGGCCTCCTCTAGATCCTATAATACAAAAAAATGACTTTAGTCACATAACATTTATGCACCAAGAGAATGTTGTTGATATTATCTTGTTGATATGCTCGCTTTTCACGATCCATGCAAGGGACCCCATATCATCGTCACTATTTCAAGTGACTAGAAGACTAGTAAGAGGTCATGTGTTGTGGTATGAGTAGTTATGATTATCCTTGAAGGCCTAAAATCCTCCTATATGGACTAACATAATTTTTTCCTCCTATGACCATGTATATAGCCTCATGATCCATGTTCGTATTGTCAAAACATCCAATTTTCATTATGTAAGTTGTAAATTAGATATCAACTCCATCTAAAAAAAATTATGTTTATGTTTGTAGTTTAGAGTTATTAGGGCATAGTTGAATCCCTAGAATTTTTTTATTGCAAAGAATAGATGTTGAAATATGTTCTATGTGATGCATGCATAATATCCTCTAAGTAGGTCACAATGGATAGTGGGCCTTTATAAATAGAAACTCAACCATGCCAAAGAAATAAGGAATTCACAAGTGTCTTGATGTTGCATAGGTGTATAGAAGGGGTTTTCAGAGTTATGATGCTTAAGGGATAAAGTGTGATGTAAATTAGTAAAGGAACAAAGAGATAATAGAACCAAAAGAGATAAAACACAATGTGACCCATATTTGGCTCAAATATACATATATTTCTATATAAATGGATGATCTACAATAAATAACAAGGATCGAAGCAATGACATGAACTTGTTGTGCCTCTATCTATAATGAAACTACGATAGAGATTTATAACATGAAAGATATCATTGAAAAACTTTGTTTAACAATGTACAATTTCATTATGATTTACAATGATTAGAATTATATATTTATAGTGTAAATCTACCATCAATGAGATGGTTTCCATGATAACAAAAGGAATAGAAAAATCTAAGTGTTTTTGAGAATATGTTAGTTGTTAGGGGTATTAATGATGATAATACAATCAAATTTAATCATTAGATCTAGTGGACACATCATATCGGTCCACTACAATATCTCATTGATGATGTCAAGGAATTTGGAGTTAAGTTGGCACAATAACATACTACATGTTGATCTCTTGGTGATGCCCCATAGATGACTTGTTGAATAAGGATCAATCACATATTTTAGATTAGGTGTGGGTCATAGTTGAGATGGTCATGAGAAGGAATAAAAAAAACTTGTGACAAATATTGTTGCAAGTACCCATTTAATCGCATTTAGAGATTATGAATATCTATCGCGAACAAGAATTAGGTCAATGCATGGATCAAGAGTCCCTTTCCCTAGGTATAAATGGTGTCCATTGCATTGGAAGTACAATTATTTTCCTGTAGGAGATGGAGGTTAACGTTGATGCATAAAATTTTAGTGTGTTATCCACAAAACAATTGTTTTTCTCACTTGCTCAAATGTGAAATACTTGGACTATGCAAGGGACTAAATTTATTTGACAATGTAGAATATTTATATAGCCATGTGTATGCGTGTCGAGTCATTTGATCTATGGCTTGGTAAAAAGGAGCTAGTGTATTGAACTTGTGATTAATGTCAATTTGAGGATCCAACAAATTTGTGCTTTGCTCAAGCAAAGGAGGATTGTAAGGCTATAAGAGCTCAATATTTAAATTAGATGTTTGATTTGCTTAGGAATATAAATTTCATGAGTAATAGGAATTATGTCAATGATATTCATATAGGTTTTTAGTAATGGTAGAATACCAAGTGGTTGTGTTGCATCACACTAGGTTCCCTAGATCTGGATGAGTTCACAACTATCAATGGAATATCTAGCATGGAGGTAAGCTTCTAATCCAATCTTAATATACTAGTTGAGTTCCTAATCCAATGAGATAGTGATATATGTAATGTGCACCAAGAGAAAACCCCATCTAAGGACAATTCCATGATAATCTTGTCCAAAATGTCAATGGGATCAAGCGTGAATAATTGCATAATGAACTAGGTTGTAGCATGTTGGGGGCATCTTAGGTAGACAAATTGAAAACTACAGTGAAGAAGGAGTTATATAGTTTTGTCGAAACACTAGTGAGTTCCTCTTACATAGTAAATAGTAATGGGGGATTAAGAGGAATCAATTCTTAGTTCTGTTCTCGTTGAAATGTAACGAAAGTTCCTACTAATTTCCACTATGAACCTCAAGAAGTGCAATAAAATTTTGGGGTGTTAGTGGTGGATGTTAGTTTAGTCATGATATCTTCATACAAGACATTGGTTAGGTAGTCCACATAATCCATTTACATGTGTGATTGACTAACTTATGGAAGTATGTGATTGCAACCACAAAGAGTGTTTGACTAACTTATAAAAGTGTGTGGTTGAAACCACAAAGAGATTCAGTTTTCACTTTACCTTGAAAACATAGAACAATCTACCCTTGATTGACTCAATGTTGATGCTCCAAGGTCATGATAATAGACCCCATGTTTCTCTCACAATTAGGGTTTCCTAATAATACATCATTGTAGATATTCAAAGGTGTGACATGACCAAATGTTACCTCATGTTTTCCAAGGATAGAAATATGCATTCCTTGGTGATGTAGTTATCCTTCTCGATTTGGAGCCATCCAATATTGTAAGGATGTGGGTGAGCTTGGGTATTGAAAAAGTCATTAAATTTTGGGTATTATAAATTCATTAATAGTATGTCCAATTGCAAAAGTCTTCATTCTAATACTAGCATATTTTTTGACAAACCATTATCATAAATGGAAAGTGTATAATATTTTGTAATGGATGTTTTATGGAAGTCAACCATGCATTTATGGAACAATTTTAAACCACTTAATTGAATCGACATCAAGTGACCAAATAAGATATATTAACCATGGCTTTCTAAAACATTCAAGATTAACTAGTTCCTACTTACATAGACATTGTATTCTTAGAATGATATTTTTTCCTTAAATGGTGGAATATAGAAAGAAGGACGTTGAGCCTCATATATTTTTAGGAATTTGAGGAATTAATTGATATGATATCTTTTCCCCCTAAATACGTCACAAATATTCCTCTTCAATTGGTCCATATGATATCCACGACAACCTAATCTTGTAAATCAATCATCCTAATTCATATCCAAACCACTATCACTATTCCTTATTCCTTAATCTTCAATCCTTAACCATTCTCCCTTAAACCCAATGAATTAACCCTCACACCATTGGAATTGACCCTTATCCTAAACCCCTATACTTTAACGATGATATTTTAACCTTAACCCAAATATTTTATTATTAACCTATAAACCTAAACCCTACACCTTAAACCCAAATCACTGGAACCTAAAACCTTTAACCTAGCCGACCCTTACACATTAACCTAATTAAAAAATTGATCTTCACCCTTAAACTAAAATACTTAAACACTAAACCTTAGTTCTTAACCCATAACCATAATCCCCTATGTACTAAACCTTATCCTTAAATTGTTGACCCATAAACCATAATATTGAACCTATAATTCAACTCAAAACTATAAATACTTATTGCTCAAACCTTAAACCCTATGCCCTACCCCATAACCCTCACAAAGCCAACTCTTGCTATCTATAGGCACTAAATTAGGTGCAATTTTTTCCCCATTTAGCACCCCAAAATGATTACATTTTTGGTCAATAATTGACGCTAAATCCAGAACTAATGGAACCCAATTTAGCGTCGACTATTAAAAAAAAATGAAAAGAAAAACACACGATAAAATAAATTAACTAGCTCTTAAACCTCTATTGGATCTATTGACTGAGATCCTATATATAACCCATGAAGACCCATCATGCTATTGTATTTAATGGAAATGTACACCTATAGCCCTGTCCATGCTAGTCTCAATCTAAATATGCATAATATACTCCTAGCACTGAATCCACACCTGGAATAGGGTATGGAACAGGTAGGGATGTTGTGGACCCTTGATCCAAAGGAACTAGAGTGACCCCTTTTAAAAATAGGGTACATCCAACCTATTATAGGGGAATGGTGTCTCCCACAGACAGACTGCTAACCAACAACAAATTAATAGGAAAGTTTATAACTATTGTTGTTTATAACAGTTAGAGGGAAGGGAGAAAAACATACGGAGCAAAGAGAAGGGATTTTCCATAGTCCGGAGGAAAACATGTTTCCCTAGGATGCAAAAAAAATGTCAAGCAACAGAGGGAAACGAGAAAAGGGATATGATTCTTGCCAGAATGAGGTATTTCATACTCAATTTATAGATTTGTACATGTTTCCATTGCTTGTTTGAATTGTATTTTTTAATTTTTTATTTCAAAATTATAAAAGAAGAAATTTCCTCTCTCTCTCTCTCTCTATGTATATATATAGGATTTATTTTTTTACTTTTAAATTTAAAATAATAATTTTATTGTACATACATATATAGGGACATGAAAGTGAGAAAATGAAAGAGGCAATGTATTCTATATTGGGGGTATAAATAATGAATAAACTAGAAGGTATGGAATTGTCCATGCTTGAAAAATACATGGAAGAACGATCTACTAAAGGAACTGAAATAGTCCAACCAAAGAAACCCTGTCAAAGGGAATTGATTGATTCCCAATCAACTCCCAGATCGTGCAAAATATCAAGGAGAAAATTAATCACAATAACTTCTAAGAATGTGGAACATGGAGAAGAGACGTCCAATGTCCCAACCACTCCCGGGACACTGATTTCTTCCACCACCAGTACATGTTATGCATCTTGCATTGGTACATACAAAACTGAGGTAGAATATGATGTTGTCTTCGAGAATATCAGAATGATAGATGTTAGGAAAGTGTTCATGCGTAGGTTGAAGGAATCATGCATTCAATGCTTCAAATATAATCTACATATTCCATTCTCGAAGATACCCATGCACTTTCAAAAATTAGTCATGCATGACATGGAGATTGAATTTGGGACAGGTTGGTTTCTAAAGAAGATGAAAAAACAAATGACTCAAAATTGCAAGAGATTATATTGCAACCAAACAAAAAATATAAAATAAATTCCTTCCAAGCTAAGGAATAAAATAAGGCCAATTGATGTAAGTGTGAAAGTATGGAAAGAGCTCGTGAAAGCATATGATAGAGTGGATGCATGGAGGAAGTCTGGTGAGGAGAGCACATATGTATTTGAATTTGGTCATAATATTATGTCAAATTCATTAAACGATTTTTATATTTCACTGGTGCATAATTAAATTGAATTAGTGTATGTTTTAGGAAAAGGCCTTGAAGGATAGGCTTGCCAAATTTCATGCCACACATCACAGTGGCCAAATAGTTTTAGAAGCCTTAATATGAAAATTTGTAAGTATATTTCTGAAATGATATTTTTTTTAAATTTTGTACAAAACAGTAAATGATTGGATATTAATTACTTTAATTGTTTCATATGCCATGTATTGATAGGAGCAACGATATGGATATTATCCATGACAATTATAATTCGAGATGATACAAGACAAAAAGTGGTCTGATTTTGTTATCTGGATGGAGAATAAGGTATCATTAGTTGAATTTCAATAACTTAGTTGGATATTGTTACATTAATATGTCAATTTGCATTTCTTGTGTTGAGTTGTTTATTTATGTGTAGCTTGAATTCTTTTGTGCTCCTATTGGTCATAACACCCTTATAAATCACCAACCTTTCACTATGATCAAGTCATTATAAATCAATATCCAATCATGGATTTATCAAGTCCTTTGTCAAAAACCCTAGGCCAAAGGAGAGATGCAATACCATGTAATACATAAACCATAGAAAACAAACCAGATCTTTGTTGCGGCTTGACAAAGCATAGTGAGTACCTCTAGAGTGCAAGGCAAGAGTATATTGACCCACCAATGACTATACACAAGTATAGCGAGCCTCCAAGAATAATACACAAGTCATAGAGAGCCTATGAGGACAAGACACAAGCCATAACAAACCTCCAAGGAAAAGACACAAGTCATAACAAGTCTCCAAGTACAAGACACATGTCATAGCGAGTCTCCAATGAGCATGAAAAAGACATAACAAACCCTAGAAGGAGCAAGAAAAACTATAGAAAAATTCCCAAGGAAACTACAGAGCAAAGCCAAGTGTGCAAGAGCAAGAGAAATATGTCACAATCATGAAGGAGCTCATATATATATATATAGACATCCAAAATCATTCTTACATGAATTTACATTATGACCAACTTGCACTTCACATAACCAACGTCTAGCCTTAGTGGAGATTCTATTTAGGATTTTTCTCATTTCTTGAGTCACCTAGGATTTCTTCTCTACATAAACTTGGGTATCATCAAGATATATCCTTACTTTCCTATGTAAGAAATTGAATTCTAAATAAAATTGGAGGTTCTCTTAGAGTTTCAATTCATCCTGAATAACATAGCCCCACATTGTGTACTTGATTTATCTAATATTTGCATGCATCCTAACTTCCTCAAGAACTTCTCATATTTGACCTTCAAAGTACCTTTTTCTTCTTTCTCCAAGGCCACCTCAACTCATACCTCCACTAGTTTCTTCTCAATATTCTCTAGCCTTTTCCCTTTCTTTTTGAGATTTG
>JZKD02S0563905.1:80179-112128 GCA_000966675.3 Picea glauca
CTAAGAAAAGTGAAGAAGCAGCTGAAAGATCAATCCCAGAAGGAGATGTCGTGTCTGATACTACACCACATGCCATTGATTCCATCAAATCATGGAGGCAAATTTTCGAAACCTTGGACTACGAAATCAAGAATTGTTCCAATGATTCCAAAAACAAACTCTGAGACATATCAAAGTCCGAACTTCGCAAAGTAGCCACGCACCCATGACTCATGACATACAACGATATGTTCAGTTGGGCTTTAGAGAGGACAAACATGCAAACTAGAAGCATTTTGGACATCCAAGGGGTCGTCATCGGCTCTTTCAGATCAGAACATATACAAGTAATGTATAAACTGTCTCTCATTTCTAAGTACATTTACAATAAAGAGTTTGTAAGTGAATTTCAAAGGAAAGAATGCACAAAGGTGGACCAAACATACCCCGACATAATCAAAGACTGGTGGAGACACCCAACAAAATCCAGGGCCAATACCCATAACGTTTATGCCACAACCTCATTGAACGAGTACATGGTCTATGTGGCAATGATGTTATGTAGACTTTTTGGGAGGAAAAGCCCTATCCATTTCCCTGCAGAATGGGTGTCCCTTTTACATGAAGCAGCCGAAGGCTATAGCTTTAAATGGAACAAAATTCTATTAGATAACCTAGCTAAGGAGGTTATGGAGTATCAAACCACGAGATCCAGTGGCAGACCAATAGATTTATACATACCAACATACATCATGGATGCTATATGTTTGAAAACTCCTTTCCCTTTGAGGAATTGGAATTGGAACACATATTACACTTAACCTATTCATGAATATCATTCTAAGCTGTGGGAAGAAAATGCTCAAGATTCTTTTTACGGAATTTGTCATTTCGTGGTGACACCGGTGCATCAGATGCTGTATGGATGTGAACCCCATCGTATTCCAGAGTCGGTCATAGGAAACCTCAAGGCGGTTGACGATTGGTTTATTGAGGAGAATTTCTCCTATATCAGGGTTTTCAGATGTTCTATTTCTCCTCATGCACTTCCAAAATTCCTCCCTGACAGACTGGTGTGTAGGGAGGTAGCTCATCAAATAATAACAGGCAACATTGGGATAGAGATGAAGACAACTCAAAAGAAGTTTTGGCCAATATTTCCCATACAGATTGGAAGGTTTTTGCTACTCAACCTGGGTCATTCCAAAGTTGAAGTTGTAGCTTTAGAAGAGGTCAAGTTGGTGAATCTTAAACATAGGAAACATGACCCTTACCAAATAGTGGGAAGCCACATGGCTCACTGTGGCATGAAAGAATTTGAACATGAGGAATCCCCTCGTGATGACATTTTCAAAGGAGTCAAAGCCTATGAAGAGGTGTTAGACAGGGTACAGACGTTATCATCCAACTTGCAAACCAGTCTTCTAACCTTCCAGAGACACAGACGCAACGGTTTTCCCAAGGTATTGCAGGGCGAAGCAACAACATCTCCTCCATAACAAGAAAACATTCCCCCAGGCTTCGGACAAAAAGTACAGGATAAAGTAGACATCGAGTAAAATCCACAGGGGGCATAAGGATCTTCTCAAATCAAGGAAGTCCCACAGACAAATAATCCAGGAGAAGAAATAGAAGGAAGGTCTGGGACACCTCCTGAGTCCAGTCAATCTACCCCCCCTTTTATCATCTACTATTCATGTTGATACCCCCAATACTGCAGGGGAAACAAAATCCACAGAGTTGGGTAATCCCATCACTTCCTTGACCCCTTTGCAATATACTTTTGGGCTCCCTCAGATAGGAATCATATATGCTAGTGACCTCGACCCTATCTCCAGAGAAGAAATTCTTCCCTCTGATTACTTCTTCAGTAAAAAGAGGAAGGTTGTATTAAAGTAGGAAATGTATATGAGAGAAGGTGGAATGGTAAAGAAACACAGGGTGTTGGTGGATGGGAAAAAGTTGGAAGAGGGATATTTCACTACGGAGGTGGCGGGCTCCATGGGAGTGCTGGCTAAAAAAAATCTATTCACTGTTGGCAATATGAGAGAAAGGTTGGAACAGAGTAACCACAGGATAACCCAATTGAAAAATCAACTAAAAGATACCAAGAAAAATATCAAAGAATAAATAAATAGAGGTCTAGAGAAGGCAAGAGCTGCTAACAAGCAAGAAATTCAATCGCTTAAGTCAAGTCTAGACGAGATGAACGAGAAGATGCTGACTAGCCAAATACAGGTTATTCCACAAGAAGAATTGGTAAGACAACTACATGCTAAATTGAATTCAATAAAAGGCTAGGTTATAGATATGAAAGTTTTTCAGGACCAATCATTGGAAATACATGTGAAGGTAGAAGCCGAGCAACAAAAAGTAATCTCCCAAGTAGAGATTATTCATAATTATTTTCAGGAAGCAAGAAATGCTCTTGATAATATTATTTTTAAAGAAAAAGAAGCTAAAGCAGCAAGAGCCACTTTCCAAAAGGCAGTTGTATGTTCTGAACACGAAGAAGTATCGAAAATTCCAAATCTTTCTGTCACAGAGTAGATTCAAGGTATGGGAAAACAACATAGAAGAAAATAAGAAAATAGTCAAAGAAATCAAAGACGATTGTGAAAGAATCTTTGATTTATTCGACAAGGAATCATTAGGTATTGGAAGAGACAATTGCATTGGGCAATTAAGACAGATAAACATTGTAAGACACGATTTGAATTTCAAAGAGGATTTGAATGAACTTCAAATGGAAATTTCACAGTTAAAGGAAATGGATGTTACCCTAATAGATAGGTGGCTAGTGAAGCCCAACTTAAAATTGCAGTCAATTAAGTTTGCTAGTAAGGGTATTGAATATCGGCTTCCAAAAACTCAAAGAAAATTCTATCTATTTGAAGCAAAGGATCTTCTAGAGCCTCCCAGAAATTTCATACATTTTCTTGAAAAATGTATTGAATGTATTAGGTCAAAAGTAGGAGATACTTCAATAAAACAATGATGTATCATTTTGAAAACTTATATTATCGATATGATAGGAAAATAAATGATAATCATGTAAACGTTTGGGGTTTTCAATTCTTGTAACTATTTTCCCCTAGGAGTTAGGTGATCACCAACCAACAATCATCAGTAATCTGGTATAAATATAATTTTAGGATACTGATCTAGGGATTTTTTATGGATGCATTGTAAAGAAGAATTTGAATATATCTTTGAATTAATACAAATATAGATTGAAGATTCTAGATTTGGTCAAGTTTGAGTTATGTGTTTCTCTGTTGTTTCATATTTTTCATATATCTCTTCGATGAATGCTTAACTGCAATTTAGTACAACCTCTATTGTCATAATTAATTATTCTTGCAATTTAATCGTTTACAATCTTTCCTCTGTATCGGCTATCAGTAGATACAAGACCTGCAAATGTTTTAGATTTCAATATCATATGATTCATTAAGAGTTTTTCCTGACTATTTTCTTCTCCTGTCAACAAAGTGAGATTCCTCCTTAATTGATGCCTCACCCTGTTCAATAACTTTATGTTTTCTCTTCATTTCATGCATATCCTCTTTTCAAAATTTAACTCAGACACTGGAAACGACCTTTAGTTTCGTCGTACTATTAATTCAAGGTTTTTTTGGAGTTCTTTTTACGTGTTTTGAAGCTGAAATAGTGAACCCTTAAAAGAAAATACAAGAATTTATCCTTTCGATCTTTATCCCTCATGACTGTCCCAGTTACGAGACAACCTAATATCGAACCTGAACTCTTGGATCAAACGAGCATTGCTTTGAATTTAGTTAACACCATCCTATAGACAACAAATAACCGGGTTGAGTTAGAATGTGCATGGGCAGTAATTGAAAGAGACATTAGTATTCAAGAAAACTGGGAAGCTAGACAGAGACAATTAAGGAACCAACAATAGCCCTTTTCATATAACAAACCTTTTTATCCTTAGCTTTCTCTATCATTTCGGATTCCTTGATGGTGTATTTTAGAGCCTTAAAATACAAACTTAGGAACAACATCTTTTTGGCGCCGTTGTCGAGGAACGAAGAAACAAATCTTTTCCTTGGGAAGAATGAAATTGACACTTTCTATATTTGATAGTGAACAAAGATCGAAAAACTTATAAGGCTACCCTTATCTTTCACTTGGCGAATCCACGATAAATAAACTGGCTTTTAACCGAAATAATAACAAAAAAAACCCAGATGACAAACAGACTTCGCATGTTCCAGATCCAGAAAAAATTTTAAAATCAAGAAGATATATTAAACAGACTGTATCATCGACAAATAGGTTTTATCAACCTAAAATTACATAGTCGAACACTAGAGATATTTTTGAAGGATCGAATACCCGACCGTATTATGGGGGATTACCCACCAATAAGATTATAACCCTTGAGCCTAGTTTGGTCTCACCTGATTTTAAAACTGATATTTTCCCAACCGTTTCTTTCACCAATAGAGGTAAAATATCCGCAACACTTCCCATTTCAATTGACACTTCTTCACTTCGCAAAGTTCATTTTCCTATCTCTCAGAACTCCTACGATCATCCTATTCTTCTTGAAACAATTCCTGTTGATTCTCCTTTATATTCACCCTGTAAGTCTGAAGAAGCTAGTCCACTTTTCCCTAGTTCCCCTTCCTCAAGTTTCCTGTCTCTTGATAACCAATTTCCTAAAACCCTTCCTCATAATTTCCAAGAAACAACCTCTAAATCATCAATGGCTGCGGCCGAATGAGGTGCTGCTGGAGTTGGGGCTGGAGGAGGAGGAGCAGGCGACCAAGTACCGCCCCCTAGAATCTTTGAAAATGTGGTTGCTAGATATTCCCCTTTGGTCCTCCCAGTCCCCCTACATGACTTACCTGAAAAATACATGAAGAAACTTCTGAAATTCACAGGAGAGGGTGATTTGACTGTAGCCGAACACATCAATTTCTTTGATTAATTTGCCGATATCCTTGGAATCGAACATGAATATGTCTATTTGAGACTCTTGGTTCAAACTTTTGAAGGAAAGGTAAGAACCTGGTTCCAAGACCTAGTAGTAGGATCTATACCGTCCTATGAGGAACTTGAAAATGCTTTTATTAGACAGTGGGGGGAAAGGAAGGACCATCTTTATTATCTAATTGAATTTGGGGCTCTAAGAAAGAAACACTCTGAATCAATCCTTGAGTTCACCCAGAGGTTCAATAAATTGTATAATAAGATTCCATCCGAGGTCAAACCCTCCCAACCCGCAGCGAAAGTAACCTTTGTTGGGGATTTCGACCTTGATTTCACCCTGTTATTGAGGGAGAGGAGATCGGTAGACCTCACCAAGTTGCAAGATGATGCCCTAGAGATTGAGTCAAACATGATGGCATCAGGAAAGTTGAAAACCAAATTTGAAAATGGAAACAAAGAAACCAGAATATATAGAGATCAAGGGGGATCGTCTAGATTAGGAAGATCTTCGGAAGAAAAAATGGATGACATGGAAAGAATAATCAAGGAGTTGTCTAATAAGATCTCAAGAATGGAACTAGATCAAGAAAAAATGAGCATTTTCCCAGAAAGGATTTCAGAAGGAATCCTAACCCTCAAAATCCACGAAGACAGATTAAGAATGAGGATCAAAAAATCCAAACCCCCTTTAAAAGTGAAAACTTTATAGGAGGAGAAGATGTGGATGATTTTGAGGAACTAGAAGAAGACATCAATAATCTTGGTGACGACTGCCTACAACCTTTTTTAACAAGGCAATATTATGAAAGATCTGCAAATACAAAAGATAGATCCACAAAAAACAAAAGCAATGGTATTATTGAAGATTCAACCTATCAGGAAATTGTAGACGATATAATGGCCGAACTCCATCAAAAATACAATTTAAGGCCTAGAAACAAGAGCCTCACAACTCCCCTAGTGAAAAAGATTTTTCCAAGGGGTGAAACAGACAAGTCAGTTTCAAAAAGATTTGAAAAACAGACTATAAGAACTAAGATAGATGACACATAGCCCGCCAAGACAAAGTCAGCAGAAACATCAATCGCAAATGCGCAGAAAATGGAGGACCCTGTAATTGAAACTAAAACCTCACAACAAAAGAAAGTTGAAAAGAAGGGGTCAGAAACCCAAACCATAGAGGCTGACAAAACAATAGGAAGTTTTAATTTGGAAAATAAAATAAATAAAATCAAAATCCCTATACCTCTTGTCGAACTGTCAAAAAATCCAATTTACTGGAAACAAATTGCCAAATTAATCAGTTTTTCAGAAAACCAAAGTTAGGCCGATGTCATAAATTTAGAAGATGACAAGCCTAACATAATTTTCGGCCCACATTTCGATGGTGCCAAAGAAACCATCACCCCTTTCTATATCACTCTGATTGTACACAATCACTTACTCCATAATTGTATGTTAGATTCTGGAGCCTCTCACAATGTAATGCCTAAAGCCATTATGGAGAGACTTGGTCTTGAAATTACCAGACCTTATGGAGATTTATATTCATTTGATTCAAGAAAGGTTAAGTGTATAGGTATGATAAAGGATTTAGTCGTCAATCTTTCACAGATACCCGCGAAAGGTGTTCTGATGGATGTGGTTGTCGTTGATATACCCCCGAAGTACATTATGCTCTTATCTAGGTCTTGGGGTGCTAAACTTGGAGGATCCCTCCAACTCGACATGACGTATTCCATGATCCCAGTCTTTGGAGGACAATTCATGCGCTTGTACAGAGAAACCAGGTTAGCATTCATGGTAAGTGACCCACATAACCAAAACAACTACCCTATTTATATTGTTGACCAAGATTTAGGCAATTGTATTTTATCTATCGATGATGATATTGATATATGTATAGAAGAAAGTTGTACAAAAAATAAAAAAGAAAAAGAGAAAGTAAAACATGATGTATATAGCACTGGTGTTTGGAAGATGTTTTTTGATGGTGCCTCATCTTATTTTGGAGCCGGAGCTGGTGTGTTTTTTGTGGCACCTGATGACAAATTTGTTATCCCTTTATCTTATAGACTACAATGGAATAATGACCACACTAATAATGTATGCGAATATGAATCCCTAGTGTTGGGATTGGAAGATGCCAGGAGAATGAAAATTAAAAACTTGGAAGTCTTTGGCAATGCAGAGCTAATCGTGAAACAGGTAAATCGTCAATACCAGGCCAAGAATCCTAGGTTAATATCTTATCGGAATTGTGTTTGGGATTTGATCGAATTTTTTTTTCTCCTCGGTGATTTTTCATTATATTCCCAGAAATCAAAATCAACAGGCAGATGCGTTAGCCAAAGAAACTTCAACGTTCACACCTCCCACATATTTCAAATTAAAATACCATATACTAATGAGACATAGGCCTTCCATACCGAATAACATACAACATTGGCAATTTTTCGAGGACAATGAAAAACTCCAAAAAATTTTAGAGACAGTAGATGACTTTTCCAAAACACATGTCGACCAAGAAAACCAGAATGACCGTATTTGGATCATGCAGGAAGGTGAAGACCCCCAAAAGTTCCAAGAAAAAATTGCTAACCATCGGATGCTTGTTTTAAAAAATAATCAGATACCTAAGGGTCTGATCCCCTTAGAAAGGTTATTCAACCCTGATGACATCCCTTTGAAGTCTACCTTACAGCTTCAGTCGGAGGAGGTCGAGGATTGCGATATAGGTACCAAAGAAAATCCTAGGTTGGTGAAATTATCCAAATATCTGTCTCCGAAAATCAAAATTAAGTATACTGAGTTGCTTAGACAATATAAATATGTTTTCGCTTGGTCTTATGACGAATTGAGAACTTATGACACTACTATAATGGAACATAAAATTCCTCTGAAACCCGATGTAAAACATTTCAAGCAAAAACTCAGATAGATTAACCCTATCCTACTACTAGTAATAGAAAAAGAAGTCAAAAAAATCTTGGATGCTAAAATCATCGTCCCACTGAGATACTCTGAGTGGGGAGCCAATTTAGTCCCAGTAAGAAAGAAAAAGCGTGAGATTAGGTTGTGTGTAGATTTTAGAAACCTGAATCAATCATCACTTAAAGACAATTATCCATTACCTAAGATGAATCATGTTTTAGAAAAAGTAGTTGGAGCTAAAAGAATGTCCATGATTGATGGTTTTTCAGGTTACAATCAAATTGCAGTACAACAAGATGACAAAGAAAAAACTGCGTTCACTACCCCTTGGGGTACCTTTATGTATGGAAAAATTCCTTTTGGTTTAATGAATGCAGGGGAAACTTTCCAACGAGCCATGGATATCACTTTCATGGGCGAAAGAGATAAGTTCATCGTTATCTATATTGATGACCTGATTGTTTTCTCTAAATCTGATGCAGGACATCTAACACAACTCAAACAAACTTTCAAGGAATGTCGCAAATTCGGTTTGTCACTTAATCCAAAGAAATCCCATTTTGCAATGCAATAAGGCAAACTCTTGGGTCATATCGTGTCAAGAGATGGAATCAAAATCGATCCCAAAAGGTTCGAGTTGATAAATACCATAAATATTCCTAGAAATGTAAAAGAAATTCAGTCTTTTTTAGGAAAGATAAACTTCTTGAGAAGATTCATCCCTAACTTTGTCGAAATTGTTTAATAGATTACATATATTCTTAAAAATAACAACGAGGTGAAATGGACAAATGAAGCCAAAGCTTCATTTCAACATATCAAAAAAGTAATAAGCGAATCTCCAATCCTGGCAAGCCCAGATTACACAAAAGAGTTTTTGATTTTCTCTTTTGCCTCTGAACATACAATCGCAGCTGTATTGTTACAGAAAAATGATGAAGGTTTTGAGCGACCTATTGCATTTTTTAGTAGAAGTCTCAGGGACGTTGAGATGAAATATGACATTTTGGAAAAACAATCTTATGCAATGGTAAAATATCTCAAGGCTTTCAGAACCTACGTATTGCACTCGAAGATCATTGCCTATGTTCCATCAAGTTCTGTTAAATATATATTGGTGCAACCAGACAACGACGGAAGAAGAGGTAGGTGGCTGGATAAGATTCAGGAGTTCGACTTGGAAGTCAAACCAACTAAAATTATTAAAGGCCAGGGTTTGGCCAAATTGCTAGTCAAATCAAA
This sequence comes from Picea glauca, assembly GCA_000966675.3. NCBI lineage: Eukaryota > Viridiplantae > Streptophyta > Pinopsida > Pinales > Pinaceae > Picea > Picea glauca. The sequence goes on from JZKD02S0563905.1 coordinate 89,300, forward strand.
TCTAAAATCACTTGGGATAAATCAACTACAAGAAAATGAGGGATTTTTAGAAATAGATAAGCTTGACGTCACTGCACCCACAAATGAAATTCAAGACAAGTTCTCTACTTCAGTCGGGTATCACGATATCGTTTCTTATCTACTGACCCTTCAATGTCCCAATGCGTTAACCCCATCTAAAACTAGGACATTGAAATTACACGATGTAAAATATTGTATCATAGATGGTAACTTGTATTGGAAAGACCCCCTAGGTTTCATGCTGAGCTTCTTAGTCAAGACCGAAATAGAAAGGGTTATAGATGAATTCCACGAGGGAGTGTGTGATGCAGGAGCATCGCCAGAAGCAAGCAAGTGCGGAGGCGGAAGACAGCTGGAAAGCACCAACGCACATTTTTGAAATGTTCTGAAACATTAATGTGATAGTTAAGAGGAAGTGCACTTGTATATTGTAATCAGATCTCGAGTGATTTGCTCTCATCTATAGTAGGTAGAGGCATGTATGCCCAGTAAATGAAAGTAGGTAGATTTAAATTCCAGATTAGACAGTTTAGAGCATAGGAGGGAAAATTGACTATAGACACCCTCGCTTTTGTATAATTGTATTATTATCAATTAGACCATTGAGCATAGAGAAGAAGAAGAGAGCTATAGCAAAAAGTTGTAGAGAAGAACCCATGTATAGAAGTTTGAATTAATGAAAAGAGCTTTGATTCAGATTCATGGTGTTATGATGCTTTCTATGCATACATGCTGAATGGTATGCTTATGGTTGTTTATTCTCTCTGTTAGGCATTTGCTTTAATATTGTGTGAATGTATGATTTCATGTTGAATGTTTGAAATTTGAGAGAGAGAGAGAGAATGAGTTTCAATTGTTTCTCAATCTGAGTGAGAAGTTCCTACAAGGAGTGCAGTGAAATCGTCCGCAAGGAGTGCATTGACAGAGGTTCAGAGTTTATATCTGAAAGCTCGGGAGAGATACCGTTGTTCTCATTCCCACAGAAGTGCAGGTGAGGCACATAAGCCGTGCAAGGTGTGCGCAGGCTGGTTGAAAGTCTAGAACTTATCAACCAAGGGAAGAATTGAAGGATTGTTGTTGCAGAAGGGTGCAATGAGTCAAGATAATCAAATACTTAGAAGTATTTGAAGGTTTCCACAAGGAGTGCATGCAAGAGTCTTTTTGAAGACTCGAGTTGTAAAGAAATCTCATAAGGAGTAGTGTCTTTGAATACTTCAAAGGGGAGACGAAGTGAAGTCACTTTGCAAAGGTCAAGTGCAGGTGAAGTGATATTTTGGCCATTTTGCAGAAATCTCCAAGGAGGGAACGAATGGTCGGAATTCTCTGTGGAGAATCCCTGAAACAACGAGGACCGTAGGATCTAGAGAAGTTGCAGGGTGGTTAAAGGCGAGCAAGCTTTCCACTCTAGGATCTAGAATCAACGTGGACCGTTGATTGTGATTTGCACCAGCCGTCAGATCATTTCAAAATTTCAGGGATCCTAATGCCAAGGAGTTGAGCACAGTGAAAACGAAAGTCCCAAAGTCATGAGTTGCGACAAGAATTGGATTAGAGTTTTGTGATTTTTTCATTTCGGGTGTCGGGAGACGGAGGAGACAACGCCTTGGGAGTGAAAGTCTCGAAAAACCGAAAGAGTGATAAGTGGCAGGAGTCTATGTCAGAGGTAGGAAGTGGTTTAGTGGACAGGTGGTGTGTCCTCGTAAAAAAGGCGGAGTCAATCCTTGTTGACTATTTCGGGGTTCATAGGTTGGAGAGTTGATAGTTTTGCATTTGGATTTGCAAAATTGTGAAGTCCAAAATTCTGAAAAGGCAGAAAGTTTCGTTGTGGGACCAACATTTGATAGCGTGTCGAAATTTGGCATTTTGACATTTCTGAGGACAAGGGATCGGGTTTCTTTGTTCCAATATTCTTGAAATCGTGAAACGCGATAAGAATTTTGGTGAATCGATATTTCGGGTTCACGAAATCCGAAGTTTCGAAATCACGAAAGGTGTGATCATATTGTTTGATCAGAGGATTTGGGTCAATGATTCATGTTTGATCACGTGGGAACACCCATAAGGACCTATGGATACACTGTTGTGTGTGAAGGGTATTTCCTGAGGGGAAACCAACGAGTCAATCAGGCTCGAAGGGTAGATTAGAACGATCCTGCACGGACCTTGGACCTGAGGGTTTGGGGGTATGCACCATTTGGTATCAAAGCACAGAAAAATTTCTTTGTTTTTCATAGCAGAGGAAGGAATAATATTTCTTAGCCATGCCGCCAAGAAGAAGAGATAAACCAATTCCTGATCCAGCAGTGGAAAGGGAAATGTGTGAACTACGTGCTAGGCTTGATGCCATGGAAACAACACAGAGGCACATAGTCGACACTAGAGATATTAGTGAGGCTGACAGTGAAAATGAAGCTGGACATGGAGAAGAAGTCACAGTCAAAGATGCTATAGACGAATGTCTATTTAGGGCTATCTCAAGGATAGGTGTTAGGGAAAAATGGAGATTCCCATGTATGAGGGAAACCTGGATGTTGAAGAGCTTCTAGATTGGATTAGAGCTCTAGATAAATATTTTGACTATGAGGATGTCGAGGAAGATAGGAAAGTCAAACATGTTGTCATGAGACTTAAAGGGCATGCAACATTATGGTGGGATGAACTGCAGGATGACAGACACTGCAAAGGCAAGCATAAAATCAAAAGCTGGGATAGAATGGTTGTAAAGATGAAGGCAAAATTCATACCCAAGGATTTCAGAGAATGGAGAACTTGAGACAGAAATTGACGACAGTGAAAGAGTACACTAAAGAATTATACAAACTAAACATCAGGGTAGGTCATTGGGAAAGTGATGATGAAAAAGTTGCCAGGTACATGAATGGTCTGAGATATGAAATCCAAGATGAGATGAGCATGATGATCATTCGGATTGTAGAAGATTCTTATCAGATGGCTCTGAAAGCTGAAGAGAAGCTGAGCTGAAAGCAAGGTCAAAGAGGTCGAGGCAGAAGTCAAGCCACAGGAAAAACAATTGCCCAAGATAGAACTCAGAGACCTCAAGAAGAGGGAAAGAAACCTCAAACTCATCACGAGAGAGGAGGAAGCTCACAGAGAGGGCAATATGCTGATAGAAATAATTTTCCTTGAACCAGAGGAAGAGGAAGAGGTAGAGGTGGAGAAATAAAATGCTTTACCTGTGGAAAAAATGGACACAAATCTTATGAAGATCCAGATAAGAAGAAAGAATTAGGTGAAACTCACATTGCCGAAGCTTAAGGATGGAATTTTGAGGCAGAAGATGCTGAGGGCGGAAGATCACTGATGATGGGAAAAGTTCTCTTAACGCCAAATAAGGAGGCAGAGAACCCAACCCAAAGGAACAGACTTTTTCGGGCTACTTGCAAGATCAAAGACAGGGTATGCAAAGTCATCATGGACAGTGGTATCACAGACAATCTCGTTTCTAAAGAGTTGGTAGAAAAGCTGGAGCTGGAGACTATTGAACATCCAAGTCCATACAGAGTTTCGTGGCTACAAAAAGGACATCAGGTAAATGTCACTAAACAATGTTTAGTTGAATTTAAAATAGGAGGATATAATGATGAAATATTATGTGATGTCATTCCCATGGATGTTTGTCATCTATTGTTGGGTAGACCATGGCAATATGACAGGAATGTGATTCATGATGGGAGAAAGAACACATACACGCTGGAGAAGAATGGGAGAACTCACATGTTGTTGCCAATTAAGGATAAAGAAGTGAAACTAGAGGTGAGCAACACTGTACTTCTCATGAGTGGGAAGGAACTTCTTAAGGAGGTTAAGAAGAAGGAAGATACACAATTCATTGTGGTCAAGAAGGCTAGAATTGTTTTAACTAGTACAAGAGTGGATGATTTACCAGAGGAAATCTAGGAGTTGTTGGAAGAGTTCGCTGATATAGTAGTGGAAGAAATACCTCGTTTGTTGCCACCTATCAGAAGTATAAGCCATCATATTGATCTTATAACTGGAGCTAGTTTACCAAACAAAGCAGTGTACATATTGACGCCGCAGGAGAATGAAGAGGTCAAGAGACAGGTCCAGGATTTAATGGACAAAGGGTTGATTAGAGAGAGCTTGGGTCCATGCATTGTTCCAATAGTGCTCAATCCGAAGAAAGATGGAGGTTGGAGGATGTGTACAGACTCAAGGGAGATCAATAAGATTACCATCAGATACAGATTTCCATTTCCAAGGATGGATGATTTGATGGACTGCTTGAGTGGAGAAAAATATTTTTCAAAAATCGATTTGAAAAGCGACTATCATCAAATCCGAATGAGAGAAGGTGATGAATGGAAGACCGCATTCAAGACAAATGAAGGGCTGTATGACTGGCTTGTTATGCCATTTGGATCAACAAATGTGCCTAGTACTTTCATGAGGTTGATGAACGAAGTCTTGAAGGAATTTATAGGAAAATTCGTCATTGTATATCTTGACGGTATACTGATTTTCAGTAGAACAGAAACAGAGCACTTGAAGCATTTGGCTACAGTGATGAAGAGATTACAACAAGAGAAGTTGTTGATAAATATGAAGAAATCATCATTCATGAAGACATAGCTCATTTATTTGGGGTTTGTTATGTTTGCAGATAAACTGAAAATGGATCTAGATAAGGTAGATGTGATTAAGAATTGGCCATCGCCGAGGAGTATATTTGAAGTTAGAAGCTTTCATGGATTGGCTAGTTTCTACAGGAAATTTATCAAAAATTTCAGTGGAATTAGCACACCGATGATGGACAAAGTGAAGAAAAGACACAAATCTTTTCATTGGACAGAGGAAGCAGAGAAGAGTTTCAACCTGCTGAAGAGGAAGATTTCTGAACAACCAATTCTGGTGTTGCCAGATTTCAGTAAGACGTTTCAGGTCAGGTGTGACACTAGTGGATTTGCAATTGGAGCGGTCTTGAGCCAAGATGACAGATTGATCGCATAATTCAGTGAGAAACTAAATGAAGCAAAAGTTAAGTACTCCACATATGAAAAATAATTTTATGTTGTCATACAAGCGCTGAAGAAGTGGAGACATTACTTGGTTCCAAAAGAGTTTTTTTTATACAGTGATAACCATGCTTTACAATTCGTGACTCAACAGGACAAGTTGAACTAGAAGCATGCAAAATGGGTTGAATACATGCAGAATTTTACTTTTGTAATTAAACATATTTCTGGAACTGCTAACAAAGTTGTTGATGCTTTGAGTAGGAAATGTTTGCTTATGCAGGAGTTCAGAGTCAAAACATTGGGTTTTGATAACCTCAAGGACATGTACAGAGATGATCCAGATTTTAAAGAGGCGTATGAGGCATCTGAGAACCCAATTCTCAGAGACAGAAGTCAATGGATTGAATATATGATCCAAGATGGATTGTTATTTAGAGGCAATTAACTGTGTATTCCAAAGTGCTCCATGAGGGAGAATCTGTTGAAAGAAAAACATAGTGGAGGATTGGCCGGACACTTCGGTCACGATAAGACGTTCTCAAAACTGAGTGGCTCATATTTTTGGCCAGGGATGAGGACCGATGTCAAAATATTTGTGGATAGATGTATAATTTGTCAGCACACGAAGGAAAAAAGGCAAAACACAGGGTTATACCAGTCATTACCCATACCAAAGAGGTCGTGGGATGCCGTAAGCATGGATTTTATATTGGGGCTGCCAAGGACAAAAAGAGGATTTGATTCGATCTTTGTGGTGGTAGACAGATTTTCAAAGATGGCACATTTTATACTATGTCAGAAAACCAGTGACGCGACCCATATTGCGAACATGTTTTTCAAAGAAGTTGTCAGACTTCACGGCTTACCAAGGAGTATAGTTTTAGATCGAGACACCAAGTTCATGAGAGATTTTTGGAGGAATTTATGGAATAAGTTGGGGACAAATTTGTCATTTAGCTTATCTTATCATCCTCAGACGGATGGACAAACAAAAGTTGTAAACAAAAGCTTGGGAGATTTGCTAAGGAGCCTAGTGACTGAACACCACAGTCAGTGGGATCACATTCTTCCACAGGTGGAATTTGCTTACAATGATTCAATTAACAGAAGCGCAGAGCAGAGTCCATTTCAGATTGTTTATGGAATGTGACCCAGGGGAGTGTTTGAATTGAAAGATTAAGAACAGAATGAAACTAGAAGTGCTAGTGCAGAAGATTTTGCAGAAGCAATGAAGGAACTTCATAGCCAAGTGAGGGAACATTTGCAAACTTCGAGTCAAGAGTATAAACGCAGAATAGATCAACACAGGCGAGAACTTCAGTTTAATGTTGGTGATCTAATTCTTGCACATATGAGGAAAGAAAGGTTCCCAAGGGGAACATATAACAAACTAAAAATGAAAAAGATTGGACCATGCAAGGTCGTGAATAAATTTGGGGCAAATGCATATGAGATTGAATTACTTGATGGGATCGGAATTTCACTGATATTCAAAATCTCAGATTTGTACCCTTATAGAGCTGAAGAAGACAGTGAACAGACAAAGATTTAGTGGACTAGACAAATTCCTGTAGCTAAAAAACCACAGATGGAAAGTGTACTTGACAAGAGAGTCAGCAAGAGGACTAGGAGAAAAAAGTATTTTGAATACTTGGTCATATGGAAGGGACATCCAATTGAAGATGCCAGCTGGGAAAATGAGGTAGGAATTCAGAAGCATGGACAGACTGTGCAAGAGCTCATGAACAGAAGTCCATGAAAGTTTTCAAGCGAGGGAGTATGATGCAGGAGCATCACCAGCAGCAATCGAGCGCGGAGGCGGAAGACAGTTGGAAAGCACCAGCGCACATTTTTGAAATGTTCTGAAACATTAATGTGATAGTTAAGAGGAAGAACACTTGTATATTGTAATTAGATATTGAGCGATTTGCTCTCATCTGTAGTAGGTAGAGGCATTTATGCCCAGTAAATGAAAGTAGGTAGATTTAAATTCCAGATTAGGCAGTTTAGAGCATAGGAGGAAAAACCGACTATAGACACCCTCGCCTTTGTATCATTGTATTATTATCAATTAGACCATAGAGCATAGAGAAGAAGAAGAGAGTTGTAGAAAAAAGCTGTAGAGAATAACCCATGTACATAAGTTTGAATTAATGAAAAGAGATTTGATTTAGATTCATGGTGTTATGATGCTTTCTGTATATACATGCTGAATGGTATGCTTATGGTTGTTTATTCTCTCTGTTATGCATTTGCTTTAATATTGTGCGAATGTATGATTTCATGTTGAATGTTTGAAGTCTGAGAGAGAGAAAGAGAATGAGTTTCAATTGTTTCTCAATCTGAGTGAGAAGTTCCTACAAGGAGTGAAGTGAAATCATTTGCAAGGAGTGCATTGACAGAGGTTCAGAGTTTATCTCTGAAAGCTTGAGAGAGATACCGTTGTTCTCATTCCCACAAAAGTGTAGGTGAGGCACAGAAGCTGTGCAAGGTGTGCGCAGGATGGTTGAAAGTCTAGAACTTATCAACGAAGGGAAGAATTGAAGGACTGCTATTGCAGGAGGGTGCACCGAGTCGAGATAATCAAATACTTAGAAGTATTTGAAGGTTGCCGCAAGGAGTGCGTGCAAGAGTCTTTTTGAAGACTTGAGTTGTAAAGAAACCTCAGAAGGAGTAGTGTCTTTGAATACTTCAAAGGGGAGATGAAGCAAAATCACTTTGCAAAGGTCAAGTGCAGGTGAAGGGATTTTTTGGCCATTTCATAGAAACCTCCAAGGAGGGAACGAACGGTCGGAATTCTCTGTGGAGAATCCCCAAAACAACGAGGACCATAGGATCTAGAGAAGTTGCAAGGTGGTTAAAGGCAAGCAAGCTTTCCACTCTAGGATCCAGAATCAATGTGGACCGTTGATCGTGATTTGCACCAGCCGTCAGATCATTTCAGTATTTCGAGGATCTTAATACCAAGGAGTTGAGCATAGTGAAAACGAAAGTCCCGAAGTCGCGAGTTGCGACAAGAATTGGATTAGAGTTTCAGGATTTCGATATTTCGGGTGTCGGGAGATGGAGGAGACAACACCTTGGGAGCGAAAGTCTCGAAAACCCAAAAGAGTGACAAGTGGCAGGAATCTACATCAGAGGTAGGAAGTGGTTGAGTGGACAGGTGGCGTGTCCTCGTCAAAAAGGTGGAGTCAATCCTTATTGACTATTTCGAGGTTCATAGGTTGGAGAGTTGAGAGTTTTGCATTTGGATTCGTGAAATCGCGAAGTCTGAAATTCTAGAAAGGTTGAAAGTTCCATTGTGGGACCAACATTTGATAACATGTCGGAATTTGGCACTTCAGCATTTCTGAGGACAAGGGATCGAGTTTCTTTGTTCTGAGATTCCTGAAATCGCGAAACGTGATAAGAATTTCAGCGAATCGACATTTCGGGTTTCGGCAGTTGAAGGGTTGAGAAACTCGGAAGGAGAAGTCACGAAGTCGTGAAATCCGAAGTTCCGAAATCGCGAAAGGTGTGATCATATTGTTTGATCGGAAGACATGGGTCGATGCTTCGTGTTTGATCACGCGGGCACACCCATAAGGACCTGTGGATACACTATTGTGTGTGAAGGGTATTTCCCAAGGGGAAACCAATGAGTCAATCAGGCTCAAAGGGAATATTAGAATGATCCTGTGCAGACCTTGGACCTGAGGGTTTGGGGGTCTGCACCAGTGTGCGGCGGGCACCATTCTTGGCGGGGAACAACTTATAAAATCTTAAGAGCTGGGTATTACTGACCTAGATTATTCATTGATGTGAACACTAAAGTCCGAACTTGTACTCCTTGTCAGTTGTTTACAAGAAAACAAAAAGTCCTAGCTTTACCTTTAGTTTCGGTTAAAACCGAAGCTCCATTTCATCAATGGGGTCTTGATTTCATTGGAGAAATTCACTCACATTCTAGTGCACAACACAAGTGGATTCTAACTTCTATAGACTATTTCACTAAATGGGTGGAAGCCATCCCCATGAGAAATGCGACCGACTCAGTAGTAATCAGTTTCCAAGAAGAAAATATTTTATCCAGGTTTGGTTGTCCCCGAAAGATAGTCACTGATAATACCCAAGCATTTAAGTCAATGGCCATGGCAAGCTTCTGCCAAAAATACAACATCATTATAGGGCACTCAACAACTTACTATCCATAGGGTAATGGTCTAGTTGAATCGTCTAATAAAATTTTGATTACTGTGATAAAGAAGGTTTTGACTGAAAATAAGAAAGCGTGGCATATCCATTTAAAATATGCTCTAAGGGCTAACAGGATAGGTACCAAAAGATCAATTGGGATTTCCCCTTTTCAGATGGTATATGGCACCGATGTCATTTTACCAATAAATCTTTCTCTACCCATGATGACATTTTGGAAAGATTCAAATGAAGAACCCAATGACGTTACTAGGAGGGTAAACCAACTGGTTGAAGTTCAACAAAATCAGGCTGAAGTAAATGAAAGGTTACAGAGATATCAAGATAACATGAAGGCCTTATTCGATCGAAAAGATAAAGATAGATATTTCCTCCCTGGTGATCTGGTCTTGAAATGGAAAGCCAAGAGATAAGACACTAGTAAACATGGCAAGTTTGATCCAATCTGGTCCGACCCATATAAGATTTCGGCTTCTAAGGGCAAACATTCTTTTTTATTAGAAAATCTCGATGGAGATATTCTCAACGCCCCTATAAATGGGTGGCACCTTAAACACTTCATGCAATAATGTGTTTATTAACTCTCATTGTACATACCGGTTTGTTTTCATGCTTACTGTATAGTTTCATTTCCTTTGGTAAATTTTTCCATTAAAAAAAGTAAAAAAAATTCATGAGATTTCCTGACAATTAGCATGCTAATTTATTTCGCAGAAAAGTTGTTGACCAACCAAGAGACTAGAGATGCTAAAAAGGTGACAGGCACAGATAAGTATATTAATTGTCTTCCGATGAAAAAGGTAAGAAATTAATAGCCTTTTGGCCAACAAACTAGGAGTTACCAAGGTACGAGATTCTGCTATGAAAATTCAAGCTAAATTACCCTAAGAGATACAAATGAATAAATCTTTAGTTCGATTGATGCTAATGTTATCACTGAAGAATCCAAAAAAAAAAATTTGAAAAAAAAAAAACTACTAAGAAAATCTTTAAGAACGGTCATGTGTGTAGTAGTCTTTCTGAAGCCCTTTACTTTCCCCTTAAGCATGGTAAAGCCCGCTTCTCACCTAACCCTGAATATTTATCATAAGTTATTTGAGAAAAGTAAGGTCTCACTTTAGTTCTGAAAATTCTCAAACAAACCTTCAAAAGCGAGAATAGGTTGAGTTTATAGTTCTTTAACTTTAGCTGAACTAGAAGTATGTCTAGGTTAATCCTAACCTTATTAGCCTTCCTGAAAGGAATAAATTGATTGGTTTTGCTCAAGGAAATTCCTTTAAAAGAAAATAAAAAAATATGTCAAGAAGTTTCCCTGAAGCCAATGATGTTTGAAGGCAAGATAGAAGATTGGCCCAGAGCTATTTAAGTGAGTCGACGAGCCTCTGTTTCTTAAAAAAATTCAAGCGGATATCTTCCCGATGTATGTTACATACTGATTGATTTCCCCCACTTCATATTAAAAAAAATATATATACAGACAGATGGTGAAAGGAAATTCAATATTGATTGCCCCCATCTAGTCTAAAGATATGAATAAAGGAAATTCATTATATTGATTTCCCTCATCTCAGCATTTAAATGTTAGAAAACAATGAAGTGGTGAAAGGAAATTCAATATGAGAAGCCTGATAACTTCACCAGGGTACTGAACAGGATCACTGGTAGTGAAGCAATATCTCTATATCTGATAAGGCTATTATGCATGATTTGCAAGACGTTCTGGTAACTTTTCTTGTTTCAGCTGGATTCACATTATAGGTTTCTCGGATCCCCTAATTTGACACTTTTAAATTTACTTTACCTTGATGCAAATGGAATCAGATGAAACCTGGTAGAATGGTTAATTTAGTTTTGATTATCTTACATAGATCTAAGGGCAGTTTCAGAAAAGGAAATCTATTGAGAACCTAACTCGAGAAAATCAGATGTTTTATTTTTGAAGAGTTTTCAAAATCAAATGCAGAGATCCTAAAGTCTTGTTTCGATTTCCCTCCTGGTCTGTTTCATAAAGTTGAATTATTGACCCCATTTACCCAATGAAGGCACTTGGTCTACATGTTCTTCTTGTCCCACAAGGAAACGAGATCCCTAGATGGAGGCTAATGTTGATACGAAGTTTAATTTTGTATGCCTTTAAACCTGAATCTTTGTTTTTTCCTAGTCAGGAAGTCACCCTTAGTCCTAAAAAAGGAGTCAAAAGTATTTCGATTTTTTGGGTTTTGGGTTTCAGCCTTTCACAAAGCATGTTTTCGCAACTAACAACTCCAGACTCCTGGTGCCAAAATCCCAAAAGGGCTTTATATTAAAGTAATAATAATAAAAAAAAAGTGGGTGCTATAAGTCCCGACGCACGTCTCACAAAATACCCTTTAATCGTGATTAATTGAACTCTTAAACATGATCAATGATTCATTAATCTTTCACGATTCAGGTTTCCTTGTATCAAAGGGTTTTCAAAGCATTAGCCCTTGAACTCCCGGTCCTCGATTTTCTGAAAAGAAGAAGTTAATTACTAATCTTAATTGATTAAAGCGTTAATACAATTAATCAACGTCTAAACTAATCCCTTCATGATTTCACGATTCGAGGTTTGCCTATGACATACCTCATAGGTACAGGATCCCCGAAATTCTGAAATCCGAAATCGCGATTTTTTTTAACAATGTTTAAAACAAATTTAAGTTAGTTTAAAACAGGATTAATAAATATTAAAACGAATTTTCACATTTTTCATTTTGGGATTTGGTGAAAACAGTCCTTTTGAAACTCCAGTTTGAAATCGTCGATATACGATGATATCTATAATGGGCGAATAGAGATATTTTTAACTTAATTGCGTATCTCTGGGCATATATCCCTCATTAAAACATTAAATTTTTACCGCCTGTCTCAGTACATCCATCGTGAGAAGAGTTAAAGGTTAATAAAGGTTTGGTTTCTTCGAATTTCCATTCTTATTGTTTAGACTCAGAAGTGAATTGCATTCAGCAAACTTACGCATTTCTCTCTGTGACAGGAATTCATTCTAAACATGAACATTATGGCACCTAGAAAGGCACCTAAAAAAAGTGAAGAAGAACTAAAAGATCAAGCCCAGAAGGAGATGTTGTGTCTGATACTACACCACATGCTATTGATTCCATCAAATCATGGAGGCAAATTTTCGAAACCTTGGACTACGAAATCAAGAATTGTCTTGATGATTCCGAAAACAAACTCTGAGACATAGCAGAGTCTGAACTTCACAAAGTAGCCACGTGCCCACGACTCATGACATACAATGATATGATCAGTTGGGCTTTAGAGAGGACATACGTTAAAAATAGAAGAATTTTGGACAGCCAAGGGGTCGTCATCGGCTCTTTTAGACTGAAACATATACATGTAATGTATAAATTGTCTCCCAATTCTAAGTACATTTACAATAAAGAGTTTGCAAGTGAATTCCAAAGGAAAGAATGCACAGAGGCTGACCAAACATACCCCGGCATAATCAAAGACTGGTGGAGACACCCAGCAAAATTCAGGGCTGATACCCATAACGTTTATGCCACAACCTCATTAAACGAGTACATGGTCTATGTGGCAATGATGTTATGTAGACTTTTTGGGAGGAAAATCCCTACCCATTTCCCTGCAGAATGGGTGTCCCTTTTACATGAAGCAACCGAAGGCTATAACTTCAACTAGAACAAAATTCTATCAGATAACCTAGCTAAGGATGTTATGGAGTATCAAACCGTGAGATCTAGTGGAAGACCAGTAGCATTTTACATGTTGGCATACATCATGGACTCTATATGTTTCACAACTCCTTTCCCTTTGATGAATTGGAGTTGGAACCCAGCTTACACTGAACCTATTCATGAATATCATTCTAAGATGTGGGAAGAAAATTCTAAAGATTCTTTTGATGAAATTTGTCATTTCGTGGTGATAACAGTGCATCAAATGTTGTATGGTTGTGCACCCCCTCGTATTTCAGAGTCATTCATAGGAAACCTCAAGGCGGTTTCTGATTGGTTTATTGAGGAGAATTTCTCCTATATCAGGGTTTTTAGATGTTCTATCCCTCCTCATGCACTTTTGAAATTCCTCCCTGACAAACTAATGTGCAGGGAGGTAGCTCATAAGATAATAACAGGCAAATTTGGGATAGAGCCGAAGACAACTCAAAAGAATTTTTGGCCAGTCTTTCCCATACAGATTGGAAGTTTTTCGCTACTCAACCTAGGTCATTCCAAAGTTGAAGCTGCATCTCTAGAGGAGGTCAAGTTGGTGAATCTCGAACATAGGAAACACGACCCTTACCAAACGGTGGGAAGCCACATGGCTCACTGTGGCATGAAAGCATTTGAACATGAGGAATCCCTTCGCAATGACATTTTCAAAGGAGTCAAAACCTATGAAGAGGTGTTAGACAAGGTACAGACGTTATCATCTAACTTGCAAACCGGTCTTCTAACCTTCCAGAGACATAGACGTAGTGGTTTTCCCAAGGTATTGCAGGGCAAAGCAACAACATCTCCTCCAAAACAAGAAAACATTCCCCCAGGCTTTGAACATAAATAGTAGGATAAAGTAGACACCGAGGAAAATCCACAGGGGGAAGAAGGATCTTCTCAAAACAAGGAAGTCCCATAGACAGAGAATCCAAGAGAAGAAACATAAAGAAGGTCTGGGACACCTCCTAAGTCCAGTCAATCTACCCCCCCTTCATCATCTACTATTCATGTTGATACCCCAAAGACTATAGGGGAAACAAAATCCACAGAGTTAGGTAATCCCATCACTTCCTTGACCCCTTTGTAATCTACTTTTGGGTTCCCTCAGATAGGAGTCATATATACTAGTGACCTCGAACCTATCTCCAGAGAAGAAATTCCTCCCTCTGATTACTTCTTCAGTAAACAGAGGAAGGTTGTATTAAAGTAGGAAATGTCTATGAGAGAAGGTGGAATGGTAAAGAAACACAGGGTGATGGTGGATGGGCAAAACTTGGAAGAGGGATATTTTGCTACAGAGGTGGTGGGCTCCATGGGAGAACTGACAACAACAAATCCATTCACTGTTGGCAATATGAGAGCAAGGTTGGAATGAAGTAACCACAGGATAACCCAGTTGCAAAATCAACTAAAAGATACCGAGAAAAATATCAAAGAAGAAATAAATAGAGGTCTAGAGAAGGCCAGAGCTGCTGACAAGAAAGAAATTCAATCACTTAAGTCAAGTCTAGATGAGATGAACGAGAAGATGTTGACTAGCCAAATACAGGTTATTCGACAAGAAGAATTGGTAAGACAACTACATGATAAATTGAATTCAATAAAAGGCCAGGTTATAGATCTGAAAGATTTTCAGGACCAATCACTGGAAATACACGCGAAGGTAGAAGTCGAGCGACAGAAAGTAATCTCCCAAGTATAGATTATTTAGAATTATTTTCAGCAAGCAAGCAATGCTCTTGATAATATTATTTTTAAAGAAAAATAAGCTAAAGCAGCAAGAGCCACTTTCCAAAAGGAAGTTGTATGTTCTGAAAATGAAGAAGTATCGAAAATTCCAAATCTTTCTGTCACAGAGCAGATTAGAGGCGATATCATGCTCAAGGTAAGGGAAAACAACATAGCATAAAATAAGAAACTAGTCAAAGAAATCAATGAAGATTGTGAAAGAATCTTTGATTTATTGTACAAGGAATCATTAGGTATTGGAAGAGACAATTGCATTTGGCAATTAGGAAAGATAAACATTATAAGACACAAGTTGAATTTCAAATAGGATTTGAATGAACTTCAAATGGAAATTTCACAGTTAAAGGAAATGGATGTTACCCTAATAGACAGGTGGCTAGTGAAGCCCAACTTAAAATTGCAATCAATTAAGTTTACTAGTAAGGGGATTGAAGTTCGACTTCCAGAAACTCAGAGAAAATTCTATCTATTTGAAGCAAAGGATCTTCCAGAGCCTCCCAGAAATTTCGTACATTTTCTTGAAAAATGTATTAAATGTATCAGGTCAAAAGAAGGAGATAATTCAATAAAACAATGAAGTATCATTTTGAAAACTTGTATTATCGAGATGATAGGAAAATAAATGATAATCATGTAAATGGTTGGGGTTTTCAATTCTTGTAACTGTTTTCCCCTAGGAGTTAGGAGATCACCAACCAACAATCATGAGTAATTTGGTATAAATATAATTTCAGGATACTGATGTAGGGATTTTTTCTGGACGCATTGTAAAGAAGAATTTGAAGATATATTTGAATTAATACAAATACTGATTGAAGATTCTAGATCTGGTCAAGTTTGAGTTATGTGTTTCTCTGTTGTTTCATATTTTTCATATATCTCTTCAATGAATGCTTAACTGCAATTTAGTACAACCTCTACTGTGGTAATTAATTATTCTTGCAATTTAATCGTTTACAGCCTTTCCTCTGTATCGACTATCAACAGATACAAGGCCTGAAAATGTTTTAGATTTCAATATCATATGCTTCATTAAGAGTTTTTCCTAACTATTTTCTTCTCTTGTCAACAAAGTGAGATTCCTCCTTAATTGATGCCTCACCCTGTTCAACAGCTTTATGTTTTCTCTTTGTTTCATGCATATCCTCTTTTCAAAATTTAACTCAGACACCAGAAACGACCTTTAGTTTCATCGTACTATTAATTCAAGGATTTTTGGAGTTCTTTTTATGTGTTTTGAAGCAGAAATAGAGAACCCTTAAAAGAAAATACAAGAATTTATCCTTTCGATCTTTATCGCTCATGACTGTCCCAGTTACAATACAACCTAATATCGAACCTGCACTATCGGATCAAACGAGCATTGCTTTGAATTTATTTAACACCATCCTACAGACAAAAAATAACCAGGTTGAGTTAGAACGTTCATGGGCAGTAATTGAAAGAGACATTAGTATTCAGGAAAATTGGGAAGCTAGACAAAGACAATTAAGGAACCAAAAATATCCCTTTTCATATAACGAACCTTTTTATCCTTATCTTTCTCTACCATTTCGGATGCCTTGACAGTGTATTTTAGAGCCTTAAAATACAAACTCAGGAACAACATAATATTTATCATAAATAATGTTGTTGGTGATCTTAGACATTTTTATATTATCTAAGGTCGGTAGTTGGGATGCTTGAACCTAACTTGGGAAACCTTGCAATTCTTAGGTTGTTGATATTATGGTATCCGCGAGAGGTATTTAACTCCACATGTAAACCTGACGAGAATAGGATATTCTGGGAAGCAAGAAGAAACCCTAATGAGTTGGCTAATAACCCTAGAAGACTTGTCGGCTCAAGAAGATAACTTGTATTAGGTTATTAACCTCCAAGAGAAGAAGTTGGCCAGAAGAAATAATATATACTGAACAGACAGATACCCAGAATGAGAAGTCGGCCCAGGCAGTTATCCAGAATTACTATAAATACAGGAGGCTAGTCTTCCTTCTGGAAGACAGTCTCAGAATTGCAGAGCAACACTTGTGCGCACTGCAGTGCCTAGTTTTGTGTGCAAGTTTGAGGAGAGTTGTCATTGCAGTTGTTGCAGCTAGCAGATCACGTTTGGCTTGGACTATCTCTTGGTTAGGGTTTGGACTATCTGATCATCTCTTGTTGATGTGCTATCCTTGAGGAAAGGTGAACTACCCTTTGTTTGGCTATCTATCCTAGGGTTTGCTTCGAGAATGATTCTCAGTCAAGGTTAAGGTGCTTGGAGGGTGGCTTCGGCCCATGGTTGGGTGACAATAGTGATATTAATGATGGTAAAGAGAGCACATCCATTCATATTCTAACAGGTTATGGGCCTACACCTCCGTCATTCATTCTAACTGCTGGAAGGAAACATATCCATAAGGATATTGAGCTCATTGAAGAACTATTGCTAGAGTTTCTAGAAGGAACAGTCACCAAAGCACTGCCACTAGGGTTACTAGCAGGTGCATTTGCATAAACCTTAATAATCTCATTGAGGCACCTTAAGTGAAGGGATTGACCTAATCTCCAGATATATCAGTGCACCCTAGCCTAACACATCTCCCAGTACTCTCAGCAAGCCAAGAAGTCAAGTTTGAGTTTTTGATCAGATTTAGGGTTGACCAAATCAAAGAAGCCATGAATTACTCTATGAAGTCAGAAAAAAAGTTAGATGGAGCTTCTAACTTCAGAGCGTGGAAGACAAGGATTGAACTCATCCTTGCTAAGAATAAAGTGTTGGATATTGTAAAAGGAAATATCGTGAAACCAGAGTTTGAAGAAGGAAAAGAGAAGGAACCACAGAACGTTGCATCTATGGAGAAGTTCAAATATGGTGACATCAATTCCATGAGTATCATAGTGGACTCCATAAAATATCACTTGATACCCTACATTTCCCATCTTGACTCATCGAAGAATATGTACGATGCCCTAACGAACGTCTTCTCAGTCAGAAACATTGGACAAGTAATGAGTTTGAAGAATGAGCTCCGTGACATGAAGATGAATGATGATGATAGTATAACATCATACTTTGTGAGGATTTCTCAGTTAAGAGATCAACTACAAGATATTGAAGAGATCATTTCAGGGCATTAATTGGTAAACATAGTACTCAATGGTTTTCCCAAAGCATGGGATGCATTTTCCGCAAGCATGAACACAAGGAAGGAGTATCCCACATTTGAAGAACTTTGGATTTTTTGTGCTCAAGAAGAATCCAGGATCAATGCAAAAGAGAAACCCCAAAATAAGTACGATGATCAATCTTTCACAACAAGATTCAAGAATTTCAGGAACAAAAGGAAGTTTGGTTCAAGGAGGAAGCCAAATCAAGAGAAAGATATTTCATAAATACAATGCTTCAAATGTCGAAAGTATGTTCACTACAAGAATCATTGTCCCAAGATAAAGAAAAGGAATGAGAAAAACGAAGCATCAGTTGCCCGAGAAAAGGAACCTACAAAGAAGACTAAGCATGATGAAAGAGACTTCTTCTTCTGAAGGTAACAATACTCTTCTTATTCCTTGTACATATATTTCTTGCATAGTCTCTGTATATCTTGTATATCTATCTCTTATAAGATAATGTGCTCCAAGAATAACTATACCTATGGAAGAACAACAAGATAAGGATTTCTATATAAGTTAGATAATACACATGAAAGGGTAATGTACATCAAACAAATCATGTGGAATCTATTACAAGATAAGCCAAAATCATAATCAATCATGAAGAGACTTAGACGAAGCAAAGACAAAAAGAAGTCAACAATCTAGAGAAAGACTTATGATGTTTTGCAGAAGACAATAAGATGGAAGCATGGACTCTGTTAGATGGAGGGACCGATTATATATTGCAGAAGACCATAAGGATTCAGATGGAAGCATGGACTTTGTTAGACAAAGGGAGTCGATTATATGCACTCATACATGAAGCAAGGATTAGGAGGGAGCTAATCCTATGATCCATTGAATATGATGAAGTATATATCCATGATAGCAAACATGAGAAGCAATACGTGTTCAATTCGACCTTAGAAGAAGACTTCTTCGAAGAAAAGCCGTAAAGTATTCCTGGTTGTCCATCCACATCGATGATCCTATGATGAAAGAAATAAATGAAATATTTAGGGCATGGAATCTATAAGAAACTCCATGGACCCAAGAGCTAAAGAAAAACATGAGGAAGAACATTAAGATTCCAAGAAAGAAGAGAAGCCAGAACAACCAGTCATTGTATCGAGAATCACAAGATTGCCAACCTAATATGAACTCACTAAAAGCAATCAAGCAGAGGAACTGGAAGTTGTGATGAAGAAAAGTGTACGGAAGACTTATGAATGAAAGCATTGCAAGATGCAGAACTAGAGGTTCTCCCAAATGGAGGGAGAAGACTATGTTGATTTCTCGTTACAGTAAACCAGACATACCTCTACATGAGTCATTATATCATCCTCAATATCCATGGGTTGGAGTTTTACATCAGATAAAGGTAAAGACTGTTCTCCAAAGCAATTGAAAAAAGAGAGTATGAAGAGAAACCTCAAGGATTTGAGGCATACCAGTGATCTAGATGGATATCAGTGGCCACCCACATTTTCCAACTAGCTCAAAATAGTTTTCTGACATTTTTGGCAATTTACTATTTTTAGCAGTTTTTACTTTCGGGGTCATTTTGAGGGCCTAAATGAAGGTATTTCGGTATATAGCTCCTCAATGATAGCCAAAGGCATCATTGATCCCCCAAAATGAATCTCCTCGTTGATACCTTTCCAACAGGCTATCACACGCCTAAAACAAAGATCGTATGTAAAAGTTACGACCCCGAGAAGTTGATGTACTAGCTTACCCAAACGGGGCCCACATGACTTTTGGCGCTTCATCTCTTAGGGTTAGGTTTTTGGATGTCTAGGGTTTTTGGAATTCTTGCTTATTGTAAAAAGGCCTTCAGAGCCTCATTGTAACCTTCTTCTTGCAAATGCACACTGCCGTCAAATCTCTTCTCAGAGATAAGCCATCACCATTCCAGCAAGCTTGTTTCCACTGCATTTTACAGTTTCAGTTTATTTTGTTATTGAATAGAAAACCAGTTTGACTGTATCTCTGTTATTTTGTGTTAAGAACCTATTAATAATCTGTATTCATTTCATTCTGCTCATAAAATCCAGATCATTGGTATCAGAGCGGTCTGCTCCTTGTCGTCTTAGTGCATGTCCCCAAAGAGGTCGGAGTACAAAGAGTTGGGTCTCGAGCTTGTTTCTCTTGAGGACAGAAGCTCTCGCACGCCCAAGCAACCTCCCATGGCAGGAGAAAAGAAATATGATGGGATAGGATATCCTTTCAAACTGTTGATTGAGGAATCCCTCATGCAACAGAGGAATGAGATGATGGATAGTTTCGCTCAAATCCTTCGGCGACTACCAACAGACGACGCATCTTCTTTGAACAGAGGCACCGCCCCCTTCAATGTACAAATAAACTTTAATATCCCTATATTTGAAGGTCAGATAGACACAGATGCTGTAGACAAGTGGTTGAATCTACTAGAAGGGTATTTTTCTGTTCATAAATTTTTGAATAGAGAAAATATTACTTTTGCGCTCCTCAAAGCCGTTCCCCATGTCAAATATTGGTGGGAAACTTTATGTGAGCAAAAGGAAACAGAGGAAACCTCATTATTTTCAGTCATGCCCACCTGGGAATCCTTTAGGGATGCTATTAAGGAACAATACTACCCTGTCGGAAGTTATGATGACCTGTATACTAAATGGACCACACTTTGGCAAGAAAGAGACCAAGCAGTGCCAGATTTCACAAATATCTTCCATACCTTGCACACCGAGTTGGGTATCAAAGATTCAGAGCGACATCTAGTGCTCAAGTATCACAGTGCTCTGCATAGATACATCTATACTGAAATGGAATTTCTAGACATCTCATCCTTGGGCACGGCCTACCGATATGCCATCAAAATCAAGCAGAAGCTCAAACAAAAGACGCGACAATTTGGGCCGAGGAACCCCGCACAACAAAAGCTAGGAAAGGGCGTCCCCAACCCACTGAACAAAGGATAGAACAAATATGGACAATATCAAGACAACCAGTACAAGCCACAAACAAAGAAGGACACCGGAAAGACAAAGAAAGATACCGAGAAGTGGTGCGACTTCCATAAGAGCCCTTGGCATAACACTGCTGACTGCTGCTCAAAGCAGTCGCTGGTGTCTGAAGTGAAAGCCTCTGAATCAGATGCAGATTCTGACTCTGAGACAGAACTAGAAAGGGGAATATGGATCATTGACCCAGAACCCAGTGCCACCGTTTCTACCACCAAGCTCCAGTTCGATGAACCAGATGAGCCAGAAGAAGGAGATCGCCTCTTCCATTCACAGATGTGGGTAAAATACACCCCACTGCACTTCATCATTGATAGTGGTAGCCAGAAGAACCTCATCTCAGCAGAGGTCATCAAGCAGCTAGCCCTGCTAGCAATGTTGCACCCACAACCCTACCCCATTGGATGGCTCCGCCAAGGGAGGAATCTCCACGTCAGCCAACAATGCCGATAGTCGTATGGCATCAAGCCCTTCAAAGACGAGGCATTGTGTGATGTTGCTTCTCTCGAAGTTTGTGATGTTCTTTTGGGCCAACCTTATTTATGGAAACGTCATGTTGTCTATGAGTCTAGGCCTCGTAGTGTTATTATTACTTTGAACAAGAAATTGTATAGGATACATGAGGCAGTCCCACCTAATGCTATTTCCTTGATCTCTGCTAAGCAATGCAGGAAGGTCATCTCTCAGATGGGGAAGTTTGTCTTCTTCATGATTCACTCTCAGAATAAGCGAAAGATCACAGCCACATCCAGGGTCTCTGTGGCCGACCTCTCCACACAGTAGAAGCAAGTAGAAAAGGTCGTGGAAGAATACTCAGATATCTTCTCCTCACCTACAGGGGTACCTCTGCACTGCCAGGTTAAGCACCCCATCGATCTGACCCCTGATGCACCGTTGCCCAATGGGCTAGTCTATTGTCACTCTTTGTTAGAGAATGAGGAGATCAAGCGACAAATCCAAGAACTACTCCACAAGGGGAACATCCACCCCAGCTCATCACCTTGCGGGAGCCCAATCGTGCTGGTATAGAAGAAAGATGGAACCTAGCGACACTGTATTGATTACCGGGCTCTGAATAAAATCACTGTCAGAAACCGGGACCTGATTCCCCAAATCGATGACCTCCTTGATCCACTCACGGGGGCCAAATACTTTAGTAAGATTGATTTGAAGTCTGGCTACCACCAGGTCCCAATAGAATAGACAGATGTATGGAAGACCACCTTCAAGTCAAAGGAAGGACTTTTTGAATGGTTGGTCATGCCCTTTGGTTTGACGAAATCTCCAGCCACTTTCATGAGGATGATGCACGATATCCTGCGACCATTCACCAATACTTTTGTAGTGGTGTATCTGGATGACATTCTAATTTATAGCAAGACTTGGGCCGAACACTAGCAATATATTCAATAGGTTATTCACACCCTACGGTAGCACAAGCTATACGCCAACCTAGAAAAATGCTCCTTCAGCATGGACAGGGTCCATTACCTGGGCTACATCATTGATCAACATAGTGTACATGTGGATCCAGCCAAGATCCAAGTCATCCGTGACTGGCCAACACCAAAAACACTCACTGAGCTTCAGATCTTTTTGGGACTTGGTAATTTCTATCGCAGGTTCGTGTTGGGTTTCTCCCATATTGCATGGGCCCTCAGAAAAATAAACAGGGGTGGTGGTAAGGAAAAATTTGTGTGGGGCCGGTCCCAACAACAAGCATTCAATGATTTGAAGTAGAACTTATGCTCAGCCCCAGTACTTTCACTACCAGACCTGCAACATCCCTTTGAGATCGAGACAAATGCTTCAGACTATGTTGTGGCTGCCGTTCTTAGTCAGCAGGACTACCCCATGGCCTATCATAGTGAGACACTGTCATATACTATCCGTAAGTACCCTACTTACGACAAAGAAATGTACTCCATTGTGAAAGCATGCTACCAGTGGAGACATTACATTCTTGGGAAGGAGACAGTCATCCACACTGATCATAAGCCACT
>JZKD02S0563905.1:112178-122938 GCA_000966675.3 Picea glauca
ACAAAGTCACCCGGTTCATTGAGCGGATCCAGCACATTCGCCAACAGGTTCAGGATATCCTACAAAAGTCCAATGATAAGTACAAACAGTGCCATGATCAACATCGGGTGTCGCATAAGTTTCAGGTGGGTGACAAAGTTTGCTTGCACTTGCATAAATAACACCTTATAGGACCCCATCGGAAGCTTTTCCCACTCCATTATGGACCGTACACTATCACCAAGGCCTTGGGGGATAATTCTTTTGAGCTCAAGATTCCTCCTTTCCTTGGCCTGCACCCAGTGTTCAACGTGGATCTCCTTCGCCCTTATTTCCCACCATTATTGGACACCTCAGAAGTAGCAGAACAACTAACACCAATAGAGCTCAACCCCGAATGCATACAATAGGAATCCAATGATCATATTGTGGATAGACAGATCAAGGGCACTTGACAACAAAGGATCCAGCTTTATCGAGTCATCAAAGCATGGAAACTCCTGCACCAAGGCAAGTGGCTCACCCGGGGCCAAATTCAGCAGAAATTTCCTCATCTAATGGGGGACCTCAACGCAATGGAGACCATTGCTTACTAAGGATGGAGGATTGATCCAGATGGATATCGATGGCCACCCACCTTTTCCAACTAGCTCAAAATAGTTTTCTGACATTTTTGGCAATTTACTATTTTTAGCAGTTTTTAGTTTCGAGGCCATTTTGAGGGCCTAAATGAAGGTTTTTCGGTATTGAGATCCTCAATTATAACCAAAGGAATCATTGATATTCAAAAATGAATCTCCTCGGTGATACCTTTCCAACGGGCTATCACACACCTAAAACGGAGATCGTATGCAAAAGTTACGACCCCGGGAAGTTGATGTACTAGCTTACCCAAACGAGGCCCACATGACTTTTGGCGCTTCATCTCCTAGGGTTAGGTTTTTGGATGTCTAGGGTTTTTGGCATTCTTTCTTATTGTAAAAAGGCCTTTAGAGCCTCATTGTAACCTTCTTCTTGCAAATGCGTGCTGCCGTCACATCTCTTCTCAGAGATAAGTCGCCACCATTCCAACAAGCTTGTTTCCGTTGTGTTTTACAGTTTCAGCTTATTTCGTTATTGAATAGAAAACCAATTTTACTGTAGCTCTGTTATTTTGTGTTAAGAACCTGTTAATAATCTGTATTCATTTCGTTCTGCTCATAAAATCCAGATCAGTGGTATTAGAGCGGTCTTCTCCTTGTTGTCTTAGTGCATGTCCCCAACGAGGTCGGAGTACAAAGAGTTGGGTCTCGAGCTTGTTTCTCTTGAGGACAGAAGATTTCGCATGCCCAAGCGACCTCCCATGGTAGGAGAAAATAAATATGATGGGACAGGAGATCCTTTCAAACTGTTGATTGAGGAATCCCTCATGCAACAGAGGAACGAGATGATGGATAGTTTTGCGCAAATCCTTCGATGAATACCAATAGGCGATGCATCTTCTTTGAACGGAGGCGTTGCCCCCTTCAAGGTACAAATAAACTTTCATATTCCTATTTTTGAAGGTCATATAGACGCAGCTGCTATAGACAAGTGGTTGAATCTACTAGAAGGGTATTTTTCTGTTCATAATTTTTCGAATAGAGAAAAGATTACTTTTGCGCTCCTCAAAGCCATTCCCCATGTCAAAGATTGGTGGGAAACTTTCTGTAAGAAAAAGGAAAGAGAGGAAACCTCATTATTTTCTGTCACGGCCACCTGGGAATCCTTCAAGGATGTTATTAAGGAACAATACTACCCTGTCGGAAGTTATGACGACCTATATACCAAATGGACCACACTGCGACAAGAAAGAGACCAAGCAGTGCCAGATTTCACAAATATCTTCCATACCTTGTGCACCAAGTTGGGTATCAAAGATTCAGAGCGACATCTGGTGCTCAGGTATCATGGTGCTCTTCATAGATACATCCAGACCGAAATTTAATTTATGTACGTCTCATCCTTGGGCGCAGCCTACCGATATGACGTCAAAATCGAGCAGAAGCTCAAACAAAAGACGCGACAATTTGGGCCGGGGAACCCCTCACAACAAAAGCCAAGAAAGGGTGGCCCCAACCCATCAAAAAAAATATGGAGCAAAGATGGATAGTATCAAGAAAACCAGTACAAGCTACAAGCAAAGAAGGACACCAGAAAGACAAAGAAAGATACTGGGAAGTGGTGCGACTTCCATAAGAGCCCTTGGAATAACACTGCTGACTGCCACTCAAAGCAGTTGCTAGTGGCCGAAGTGAAAGCCTCTAAATCAGATGAAGATTCTGACTCTGAGACATAACCAGAAAGGAGAAGACAGATCATTGATGGGGAACCCAGTGCCACCATTGCTACGACCAAGCTCAAGCCCGGTGAACCAGACGAGCCAGAAGAAGGAGAGCGCCTCTTCCATTCAAAGATGTGGGTAAAAGGCACCTCGCTGCACTTCATCGTTGATAGAAGTAGCCAGAAGAACCTCATCTCAGCAGAGGTCATCAAGAAGATGGCCCTACCAGCAACACCGCACCCACAACCCTACACCATTGGATGGCTCCGCCAAGGGAGCAATCTCCGCATCAGCCAACAGTGCTGACTGTCGTATGGCATCAAGCCTTTCAAAGACGAGGTATTGTGTGATGTTGCTCCTCTCAAAGTTTGTGATGTTCTTTTTGGCCAACCTTATTTATGTTGTATATGAGTCTAGGCCTAGTAGTGTTATTATTACTTTGAAATGGAAATTGTACAAGATACCTGAGGCAGTCCCAGCTAGTGCTATTTCCTTGATCTCTGCTAAGCAATGCAGGAAGTTCATCTCTTAGACGGGGAATTTTTTCTTCTTCGTGATTCTCTCTCAGAATAAGTGAAAGATCACAGCCACATCTAGGGTCTCTATGACTGACCTCTCCTCACAGCATAAGCAAGTAGATAAGGTCGTCGAAGAATACTCTGATATCTTCTCCTCGCCTACAGGGGTACCTCTGCACTTCCAGGTCAAGCACCCCATTGATTTGACCCCTGGTGCACCGCTGCCCAATGGGCTAGTCTATCGTCACTCTTTGTTAGAGAATGAGGAGATCAAGTGATAGATCTAAGAATTTCTCCACAAGGGGCACATCCACCCCAGCTCATCACCTTGCGGGAGCCCAATCATGCTGGTATAGAAGAAAGATGGAACCTGGCGACTTTGTATTGATTACTGGGATCTGAATAAAATCACTGTCATAAACCAGTACCCAATTCCCCGAATCGATGACCTCCTTGATCAACTCACGGGGGCCAAATACTTTAGTAAGATTGATTTGAAGTCTGGCTACCACCAGGTCCCGATAGAATAGATAGATGTATGGAAGACTACCTTCAAGTCAAAGGAAGGACTTTTTGAATGGTTGGTCATGCCCTTTGGTTTGAAAAATGCTCCAACCACTTTCATGAGGATGATGGACGATATCCCGTGAACATTCACCAATAATTTTGTAGTGGTGTATCTGAATGACATTCTAATTTACAGCAAGACTTGGGCCGAACACTTGCAGCATATTCAATAGGTTCTGCACACCCTGCGGCAGCACAAGCTATACACCAACCTGGAAAAATACTCCTTCGACATGGACAGGGTCCATTACCTGGGCTACATCATTGATTAGCATGGAGTACATGTGGATCCAGCCAAGATCCAAGTCATCCGTGACTGGCCAGCCCCAACAACACTCACTAAGCTTCGAAGCTTCTTGGGACTTGCTAATTTCTACCGCAGGTTTGTGTTGGGTTTCTCCCATATTGCATGGGCCCTCAGCCAAATAAAGAGGGGTGGTGGTAAAGAGAAATTTGCGTGGGGCCGGTCCCAACAACAAGCATTCGATGATTTGAAGTAGCGCTTGTGATCAGCCCCAGTACTTTCACTACCAAACCTGCAACATCCCTTTGAGATCAAGACAGATGCTTCAGACTATGCTGTGGGCATCATTCTCACTCAGCACGACCACCCCATGGCCTATCATAGTGAGACATTGTCAGATACTATCCATAAGTACCCTACTTATGACAGAGAAATGTAATCCATTGTGCAAGCATGCCGCCAGTGGAGACATTACATTCTTGGGAAGGAGACAGTCATCCACACTGATCATAAGCCACTGCAGTTCATGCAGACACAGGGAAAATTGTAGAATGACCACCATCAAAAGTGGTCCACATACTTCCAACAATTCCACCTCAACATCAAGTATAAAAAAAGAAGCACGAATCACGTTGTTGATTGCCTCAGCAGACCACCAATCACGACACTGACCACGGTGCTAGACTCTTGCGGCCATGAGCCATCTGGATGGATCCACCTCTATGAGACAAACCCTGACTTCGCCACCACCTACCAAATGTTGGGTGAAAATGCAATTGTCGATAATTTCCATCTTCAGGATGGGTTTTTGTGTCGTCTAGGCCATATCTGTGTTCCATCAAGTGAGTGAGAGAAGCTGATCTGGGCGTGCCACATAAGTTTTATGTGGGCGACAAAGTTTGGTTGGACTTGCAGAAAGAACACCTTACAGGACCCCATCGGAAGCTTCACCCACTCCGTTATGGACCGTACACTATCACCAAGGCCATGGGGGATAATGATTTTGAGCTCAACATTCCTCCTTCCCTTGGCCTGCACCCAGTGTTCAACGTGGATCTCCTTCACTCTTATTTCCCACCATTATTGGACACCTCAGAAGTAGCAGAACAGCTAACACCAACAGAGCTCAACCCTAATTGCATACAACAGGAATCCAATGATCATATTGTGGACAAACAGATCAAATCCAGTCGACAATAAAGGATCCATCTTTATCAAGTCGTCAAAGCAGAGCAACTCCTGCACCAAGGCAAGTGGCTCACCCGAGGCACAATTCAACAAAAATTTCCTCATATAATGGGGGACCTCAACGCAATGGAGACCATTGCTTCCTAAGGAGGGAGGATTGATCCAGATGGATATCAGTGGCCACCCACCTTTTCCATCTGGCTCAAAATATTTTTCTAACATTTTTGGCAATTTACTATTTTTAGCAGTTTTTACTTCCGGGGCCATTTTGAGGGCCTAAATGAAGGTTTTTCGGTATATATATCCTAAATGATATCATAATGCATGATTGAGCCCCAAAAATGAATCTCCTCGACGATACCTTTCCAACGGGCTATCACACACCTAAAACGGAGATCGTATGCAAAAGTTACGACCCCGAGAAGTTAATGTACTACCATACCCAAACGGGGCCCACATGACCTTTGGCGCTTCATCTCCTAGAGTTAGGTTTTTGGACGTCTAGGGTTTTTGGCATTCTTTCTTATTGTAAAAAGGCCTTCAGAGCCTCATTGTAACCTTTTTCTTGTGAATGCATGCTACCATCACATCTCTTCTCATAGATAAGCCGCCACCATTCCAACAAGCTTGTTTCCGCTGCATTTTACAGTTTCAACTTATTTCGTTATCTAATAGAAAACTAGTTTTACAGTATCTCTGTTATTTTGTGTTAAGCACCTATTAATAATATGTATTCATTTCATTCTACTCATAAAATCTGGATTAGTGGTATCAAAGTGGTCTTCTCTTTGGAGGAATGAGATGATGGATAGTTTCGCGCAAATCCTTCGGCGACTACCAACATGCAACGCATCTTCTTTGAACGGAGGCGCCGCCCCCTTCAAGGTACAAATAAACTTTTATATTCCTATATTTGAAGGTCAAATAGATGCATATGCTGTAGACAAGTGGTTGAATCTACTAGAAGGGTATTTTTCTGTTCATAAATTTTCGAATAGAGAAAAGATTACTTTTGCGCTCCTCAAAGCCATTCCCCATGTCAAAGATTGGTGGGAAACTTTCTGTGAGAAAAAGGAAACAGAGGAAACCTCATTATTTTTAGTCACAGCCACCATGAAATCCTTCAGGGATGCTATTAAGGAACAATACTACCCTGTCGAAATTTATGGCAACCTATATACCAAATGGACCACACTGCAGCAAGAAAGAGACCAAGCAGTGCCAGATTTCACAAATATCTTCCATACCTTGCGCACCAAGTTGGGTATCATAGATTGAGAGCGACATTTTGTGCTCAAGTATCATGGTGCTCTGCATATATACATCCATATTGAAATGGAATTTCTGGACATCTCATCCTTGGGCGCATCCTACCGATATGCCATCAAAATTGAGCAGAAGCTCAAACAAAAGACGTGGCAATTTGGGCCGGGGAACCCCTCACAACAAAAGCCAGGAAAGGGCGGCCCCAACCCACCGAAAAAAGGACAGAGAAAATATGGATAGTATCAAGACAACCAATACAAGCCACAAGCAAAGAAGGACACCAGAAAGACAAAGAAAGATACCGGGAAGTGGTGCAACTTCCATAAGAGCCCTTGGCATAACACTGCTGACTGCCGCTCAAAGCAGTCGCTAATGGCCGAAGTGAAATCCTCTGAATTAGATGCAGATTTTTTCTCTAAGATAGAACTAGAAAGGGGAAGACAGATCATTGACATGGAACCCAGTGCCACTGTTTCTACCACCAATCTCCAGCCTGGTGAACCAGATGATCCAGAAGAACGAGAGCGCCTCTTCCATTCACAGATGTGGATAAAAGGCACCCCGCTGCACTTCATCATTGATAGCGGTAGCTAGAAGAACCTCATCTCAGCAGAGGTCCTCAAGTGGTTGGCCCTACCAACAATGTCGCACCCACAACCCTACACCATTGGATGGCTCCACCAAGGGGGAAATCTCCGCGTCAGCCAACAATGTCGACTCTCATATGGCATCAAGCCCTTCGAAGACGAGGTATTGTGTGGTGTTGCTCCTCTTGAAGTTTGTGACGTTCTTTCGGGCCAACCTTATTTATGGAAATGTCATGTTGTATATGATTCTAGGCCTCATAGTGTTATTATTACTTTGAACAAGAAATTGTACAGGATACCCGAGTCAGTCCCACCTAGTGTTATTTCCTTGATCTCTACTAAGCAATGCAGGAAGGTCATCTCTCAGATGGGGAATTTTGTCTTCTTCGTGATTCACTCTCAGAATAAGTGAAAGATCGCAGCCACATGCCGCCAGTGGAGACATTACATTCTTGGGAAGGAGACAGTCATCCACATTGATCATAAGCCACTGCAGTTCATGCAGACACAAGGAAAACTGCAGAATGACCGCCATCAAAAGTGGTCCACATACTTGCAGCAATTCCACCTCAACATCAATTATAAAATAGGAAGCACCAGTCGCATCGTTGATTGCCTCAACAGACTACCAGTCATGACACTCACCACGATGCTAGACTCTTGCAGCCATGAGACATTTGGATGGCCCCAACTCTATGAGATAGACCCTGACTTCACCACCACCTACCAAATGTTGGGTGCAAATGAAGTTGTCGATAATTTCCATCTTCGGGATGGGTTGTTGTGTCCTCTGGGCCATATCTGTGTTCCATCAAGTGAGCGAGCGAAGCTGATCTGGGAAGCCCACTATAGTCAGGTGGCGGGACACTTCGGCATCGAAAAGACAGTGACAATGCTACAGAAACATTTCTACTGGCCGAAACTTTGATAGGAGGTCGACAAGTATATCAAGTACTGCACTTCTTGCGCTATTGCCAAATCAACCACTAAGAAACAGGGCCTGTACACCCCTCTTCCTACTCCTTACAGGCCATGGGAATCCATCTCAATGGACTACATGTCAGGCCGACCATCCACCAAGCAACGAAATGACTTTGTTTTTGTGGTTGTTGATCGCTTTTCTAAGATGGCGATTCTGGTTGCTTGCAAGAAGAACATCACAACAGAGGCCACTGCCAAGCTCTTCTTTGAACGAGTTTGGCTACATTTTGGAATCCCACAAACCATTGTCTCATATCGGGATAGTCGATTTCTCAGCACATTCTGGTCGACCCTCTGGTCACTGTTGGACACCAAGCTCACCAAATCCACGGCCTTCCACCCCCAGACAGATGGCCAAACCGAGGTTGTAAATCGAATGATTGTGCATATCCTTCAAATGTATAATTCAAAGAACCCTCACACATGGGATGAGAGCCTTCCCTATGTCCAACATAGCTACAACCAAGCCTTCCATAGCTCAACTGACCACAACCCCTTTTAAGTGGGGTTAGGATTCCAACCATTGGGTCCCATAGATGTTGCACTTCCCCTTACGGTCACCTTGAATGACTAATCTCCTGCTCCAACTGAAGCTGACAAAGCCACCCAGTTCATTGAGAGGATTCAGCACATCTTCTAACAGGTTAAGGATATCCTACAAAATTCCAATGACAAGTACAAACAACGCCATGATCAACATCGGGTGCCGCATAAGTTTCAAGTGGGTGAAAAAGTTTGGTTGCACTTGCAGAAGGAACGCCTTACAGGACCCCATCGAAAGCTTCACCCACTCCATTATGGACCGTACACTATCACCAAGGCCATGGGGGATAATTCTTTTGAGCTCAACATTCCTCCTTTGCTTTG
The DNA here is from genome assembly GCA_000966675.3 of Picea glauca. Classification (NCBI taxonomy): domain Eukaryota; kingdom Viridiplantae; phylum Streptophyta; class Pinopsida; order Pinales; family Pinaceae; genus Picea; species Picea glauca. The sequence continues at coordinate 120,678 of JZKD02S0563905.1, forward strand.
CCTGCACCTAGTGTTCAACGTGGATCTCCTTCACCCTTATTTCCCACCATTATTGGACACCTCAGAAGTAGCAGAACAACTGAAACCAACAGAGCTCAACCCCAACTTCATACAACAGGCATCCAATGATCATATTGTGGGCAGACAAATCAAGGGCACTTGACAACAAAGGATCCATCTTTATCGAGTCATCAAAGTAGGGCAACTCCTGCACCAAGGCAAGTGGCTCACCCGGGGCCAAATTCAGCAGAAATTTCCTCATCCAATGGGGGAAATCAATGCAATGGAGACCATTTCTTACTAAGGAGGGAGGATTGATCCATATGGATATCTGTGGCCACCCACTTTTTCCAGCTGGCTCAAAATAGTTTTCTGACATTTTTGGCAATTTACTATTTTTAGCAGTTTTTACTTCCGGGGCCATTTTGAGGGCCTAAACGAATATTTTTTGGTATCAAGGTCCTCAATGATAACCTAAATCATGATTGAGCCCCCAAAATGAATCTCCTCAGTGATACCTTTCCAATGGGATATCACACTCCTAAAACAGAGATAGTATGCAAAAGTTATGACCCCGGGAAGTTGATGTATTAGCTTACCCAAACGAGGCCCACATGACTTTTGGCGCTTAATCTCCTAGGGTTAGGTTTTTGGATGTCTAGGGTTTTTGGGATTCTTTCTTATTGTAAAAATTCCTTCAGAGCCTCATTGTAACCTTCTTCTTGCGAATGCTCACTTCCGTCACATCTCTTCTTAGAGATAAGCCGCCACCATTCCAACAAGCTTGTTTCTGTTGCATTTTACAGTTTCAACTTATTTCGTTATTGAATAGAAAACCAGTTTTACTGTATCTCTGTTATTTTGTGTTAAGAACCTGTTAATAATCTGTATTCATTTCATTCTGCTCATAAAATCTAGATCAGTGGTATCAGAGCGGTCTGCTCCTTGGAGGAACGAGATGATGGATTGTTTCGCGCAAATCCTTCAGCGACTACCAACAGGCGACACATCTTCTTTTAACGGAGGCGCCGCCCCCTTCAAGGTACAAATAAACTTTGATATTCCTATATTTTAAGGTCATATAGATGCAGATGTTGTATACAAGTGGTTGAATCTACTAGAAGGGTATTTTTCTGTTCATAATTTTTTGAATAGAGAAAATATTACTTTTGCGCTCCTCAAAGTCGTTCGTCATGCCAAAGATTTTTGGGAAACTTTCTGTGAGCAAAAGGAAACAGAGGAAACCTCATTATTTTCTGTCATGACCACTTGGGAATCCTTCTGGGATGCTATTAAGGAACAATACTACCCTGTCGGAATTTATGACGACCTGTATACCAAATGGACCACACTGTGGGAAGAAAGAGACCAAGCAGTGCCAGATTTCACAAATATCTTCCATACCTTGCCCACCAAGTTGGGTATCAAATATTCAGAGTGACATCTAGTGCTCAAGTATCACGGTGCTCTGCATAGATACATCCAGAATGAAATGGAATTTCTGGACATCTCATCCTTGGGCACGGCCTACCGATATGCCGTCAAAATCGAGCAGAAGCTCAAACAAAAGACATGGAAATTTGGGTTGGGGAACCCCTCACAACAAAATCCAAGAAAGGGTGGCCCCAACCCACCGAACAAAGGACAAAGAAAAGATGGATAGTATCAAGATAGCCAGTACAAGCTGCAAGAAAAGAAGGACACCAGAAAGACAAAGAAAAATACCGGGAAGTGGTGCGACTTCCATAAGAGCCCCTGGCATAACACTGTTGACTGCCACTCAAAGTAGTCGTTGGTGGCCAAAGTGAAAGCCTCTAAATCAGATGTAGATTCTGACTCTGAGAAAGAACCAGAAAGGGGAAGACGGATCATTGACGCAGAACCCAATGCCACCATTTCTACCACCAAGCTCCAGCCCAATGAACCAGATGAGCCAGAAGAAGGAGAGCGCCTATTCCATTCACAGATGTGGGTAAAAGGCACCCCGCTCCACTTAATCATTGATAGCGGTAGCCAGAAGACCCTCATCTCAGCAGAGGTCATCAAGCAGCTGGCCCTGCCAACAATGCCGCACCCACAACCCTACACCATTGGATGGCTCCGCCAAGGGAGCAATCTCCGCATCAGCCAACAGTGTCGACTGTCATATGGCATCAAGCCCTTCAAAGACAAGGTATTGTGTGATGTTTCTCCTCTCGAAGTTTGTGATGTTCTTTTGGGCCAACCTTATTTATGGAAACATCATGTTGTATATGAGTCTA
>JZKD02S0563905.1:122988-154663 GCA_000966675.3 Picea glauca
CTTTGAACAGGAAATTGTACAGGATACCCAAGGGAGTCTCACCTAGTGCTATTTCCTTGATATCTGCTAAGCAATGCAGGAAGGTCATCTCTCAGACGGGAAAGTTTGTCTTATTCGTGATTCGCTCTCAGAATAAGTGAAATATCACAGCCACATCCAAGGTCTCTACGGCCGACCTCTCCACACAGTAGAAGCAAGTAGATAAATTTGTGGAAGAATACTCGGATATCTTCTCCTCGCCTACAGGGGTACCTCTGCACTGCCAGGTTAAGCGCCCCATCGATCTGACCCCTGGCACACCGCTGCCCAATGGGACAATCTATCGTCACTCTTTGTTAGAGAATGAGAAAATCAAGGGATAGATCCAAGAACTTCTCCACAAGGGGCACATCCTCCCCAGCTCATCACCTTGCAGGAGCACAATCATGTTGGTACAGAAGAAAGATGGAACTTGCCGACTCTGTATTGATTACCGGGCTCTGAATAAAATCACTGTCAGAAACCGCTACCTGATTCCCCGAATCGATGACCTCCTTGATCAACTCACGGGGGCCAAATACTTCAGTAAGATTGATTTGAAGTCTGTCTACCACTAGGTCCTGATAGAACAGAAAGATGTATGGAAGCCCGCCTTCATGTCAAAGGAAGGACTTTTTGAATGGTTGGTCATGCCCTTTGGTTTGAAAAATTCTCCAGCCACTTTCATGAGGATGATGGACGATATCCTACGACCATTCACCAATAATTTTGTAGTGGTGTATCTGGATGACATTCTAATTTACAGCAAGACTTGGGTTGAACACTTGCAGCATATTTAGCAGGTTCTGCACACCCTGCGACAACACAAGCTATATGCCAACCTAGAAAAATGCTCCTTCGGCATGGACAGGGTCCATTACCCGGGCTACATCATTGATCAGCATGGTATACATGTGGATCTAGCCAAGATCCAAGTCATTTGTGACTGGCCAGACCCAAAAACACTCACTGAGATTCATAGCTTCTTGGGACATGCTAATTTCTGCCGCAGGTTTGTGTTGGGTTTCTCCCATATTGCATGTGCCCTCAGCCAAATAAACAGGGGTGGTGGTAAGGCGAAATTTGCATGGGGCCAGTCCCAAAAACAAGTGTTTGATGATTTGAAGTAGCGCTTGTGCTCATCCCCAGTACTTTCACTACCAGACTTGCAACATCCCTTTGAGATTGAGACAGATGCTTCAGACTATGCTGTGGGCACCGTTCACACTCAGCACGGCCACCCCGTGGCCTATCATAGTGAGACACTGTCAAATATTGTCCGTAAGTACCCTACTTATGACAAAGAAATGTACTCCATTATGCAAGCATGCCGCCAGTGGAGACATTACATTCTTGAGAAGGAGACAGTCATCCACACTGATCATAAGCCACTGCAGTTCATGCAGACACAGGGAAAACTGCAGAATGACCGCCATCAAAAGTGGTCCACATACTTGCAGCAATTCCACCTCAACATCAAGTATAAAACAAGAAGCACCAGTTGCATCGTTGATTTCCTCAGTAGACTGCCAGATGCGGCACTCACCATGGTGCTAGACTCTTGCAACCATGAGACATCTGAATGGCCCCAACTCTATGAGACAGACTCTGACTTCACCACCACCTACCAAATGTTGGGTGAAAATGCAGTTGTCGATAATTTCCATCTTCAGGATGGGTTGTTGTGTCGTCTAGGCCATATCTGTGTTCCATCAAGTGAGCAATCGAAGCTGATCTAGGAAGCCCACTATAGTCAGGTGGCAGGACACTTCGGCGTAGAAAAGATAGTGGCAATGCTACAGAAATATTTCTACTAGCCAAAACTTCGACAGGAGGTCAGAAAGTATATCATGTCCTGCACTGCTTGCGCTATTGCCAAACCGACCACTAAGAAATAGGGCCTATACACCCCTCTTCCTACAACTGACAGGCCATGGGAATCCATCTCAATGGACTACATGTCGGGCTGCCCATCCACCAAGCAGCGAAATGACTTTGTTTCTGTGGTTGTTGATAACTTTTCCAAGATGGCGATTCTGGTTGCCTGCAAGAAGAACATCAACAGAGGCCACTGCCAAGCTCTTCTTTGAACGAGTCTGGGTACATTTTGGAATCCCACAAACCATTGTCTCAGATCAGGATAGTTTATTTCTCAGCACATTCTGGTCGAGCCTCTGGTCACTGTTGGACACCAAGCTCACAAAATCCATGGCCTTCCACCCCTAGACAGATGGCCAAACCGAGGTTGTAAATGAAATGATTGTGCATATCCTTCGCATGTATAATTCAAAGAACCCTCGCACATGGGATGAGAGCCTTTCCTATGTCTAGCATAGCTACAACCGAGACTTGCATAGCTCAACCGACCACAACCCCTTTCAAGTGGGGTTGGGATTCCGACCATTGGGTCCCATAGATGTTGCACTTCCCCTTATGGTCACCTCGACTGACTCATCTCCTGCTCCAACTAAAGCTGACAAAGCCACCCAGTTCATTGAGTAGATCCAACATATCTGCCAACAGGTTAAGGATATCCTACAGAAGTCCAATGACAAGTACAAACAACGCCATGATCAACATTGGGTGCCACATAAGTTTCAGGAGGGCGACAAAGTTTGGTTGCACTTGCAGAAAGAACACCTTATAGGACCCCATCGAAAGATTCGCCCACTCCGTTATGGACCGTACACTATCACCAAGGCCATGGGGGATAATTCTTTTGAGCTCAACATTCCTCCTTTCCTTGGCTTGTACCCAGTGTTCAACGTGGATCTCCTTCGCCCTTATTTCCCACCATTATTGGACACCTTAGAAGTAGCAAAAAAGTTGACACCAACAGAGCTCAACCCCAATTGCATACAACAAGAATCCAATAATAAGATTATGGACAGACAGATCAAGGGCATTGGATAACAGAGGATCCAACTTTATCGAGTCATCAAAGCAGGGCAACTCTTGCACCAAGGCAAGGGGCTCACTCGGGGCCAAATTCAGCAGAAATTTCCTCATCTAATGGGGGACCTTAATGCAATGGATACCATTGATTCCTAAGCAGGGAGGATTGATCCAGATGGATATCAGTGGCCACCCACCTTTTCCAACTAGCTCAAAATAGTTTTTTGACATTTTTGGCAATTTACTATTTTTAGCAGTTTTTACTTTCGGGAACATTTTGAGGGCCTAAATGAAATTTTTTTGGTATCGATCTCCTTAATGATAGCTTAGGGCATCATTGATCCCCCAAAATGAATCTCCTTAGTGATACCTTTCCAACGGGCTATCACACGCCTAAAACGAAGATCGTATGCAAACGTTACGACCCCGGGAAGTTGATGTACTAGCTTACCCAAACGGGGCCCACATGAGTTTTGGCGCTTTATCTCCTAGGGTTAGATTTTTGGATGTCTAGGGTTCTGGGCATTCTTTCTTATTGTAAAAATGCCTCCAGATCCTCTTTGTAACCTTCTTCTTGCGAATGCACGCTGCCGTCACATCTCTTCTCAGAGATAAGCCGCCACCATTCCAGTAAGCTTGTTTCCGCTACATTTTACAGTTTCATCTTATTTCGTTATTGAATAGAAAACCAGGTTTACTGTATCTCTGTTATTTTGTGTTAAGCACCTGTTAATAATCTGTATTCATTTCATTTTTTTCATAAAATCCGGATCAGTGGTATCAGAGTGGTCTACTCCTTGGAGGAACGAGATGATGGATAGTTTTGCGCAAATCCTTCAGCGACTACCAATAGGCGACGCATCTTCTTTGAACGGAGGCACCGCCCCCTTCAAGGTACAAATAAAATTTCATATTCCTATATTTGAAGGTTAGATAGACAGAGATGATGTAGACAAGTGGTTGAATCTACTAGAAGGGTATTTTTCTATTCATAAATTTTCGAATAGAGAAAAGATTACTTTTACGCTCCTCAAAGTCGTTCCCCATGTCAAAGATTGGTGGGAAACTTTCTGTGAGCAAAAGGAAACAGATTTAACCTCATTATTTTCAGTCACGACCACCTAGGAATCCTTTAGGGATGCTATTAAGGAACAATACTACCCTGTTGGAAGTTATGACGACCTGTATACCAAATGGACCACACTGCGGCAAGAAAGAGACCAAGCAGTGCCATATTTCACAAATATCTTCCATACCTTGCGCACCAAGTTGGGTATCAAATATTCAGAGAGACATCTGGTGCTCAAGTATTGCGGTGCTCTACATAGATACATCCAAACCGAAATGGAATTTCTGGACATGTCATCCTTAGGCACGGCCTACCGATATGCCATCAAAATCGAGCAGAAGCTCAAACAAAAGACGTGGCAATTTGGGCCGGGAAAATCCTCACAACAAAAGCCAGGAAAGGGTGGCCCCAACCCATCGAACAAAGGACAGAGCAAATATGGGCAGTATCAAGATAACCAGTACAAGCCGCAAAGGACACTGGAAAGACAAAGAAAGATACCGGGAGGTGGTGCGACTTCCATAAGAGCCCTTGGCATAACACTGTTGACTGCCGCTCAAAGCAGTCGTTGGTGGCCGAAGTGAAAGCCTCCGAATCAGATGAAAATTCTGACTCTGAGACAGAACCAGAAAGGGGAAGATATATCATTTATGTGGAACCCAGTGCCACCATTTCTACCACCAAGCTCCATCCCGGTGAACCAGATGAGCCAGAAGAAGGAGAGCGCCTCTTGCATTCAAAGATGTGGGTAAAAGGCACCCTGTTGCACTTCATCGTTGATAGCAGCAGCCAGAAGAACCTCATCTCTGTAGAGGTCGTCAAGCGGCTGGCCCTGCCAACAATGCTTCACCCATAACCCTACACCATTGGATGGCACCACCAAGGGAGCAATCTTCGCGTCAACCAACAGTGCCGACTGTCGTATGGCATCAAGCCCTTCAAAGACAAGGTATTGTGTGATGTTTCTCCTCTCTAAGTTTGTGATGTTCTTTTGGGCCAACCTTATTTATGTAAACGTCATGTTGTATATGAGTCTAGGCCTCGTAGTGGTATTATTCCTTTGAACAGGAAATTGTAAAGGATACCCGAGGCAGTCCCACCTAGTGCTATTTCCTTGATCTCTGCTAAGCAATGCAGGAAGGTCATCTCTCATATGGGGAAGTTTGTCTTCTTCATGATTCGCTCTCAGAATAAGCGAAATATTGCAGCCACATCCAAGGTATTTGTGGTCGACCTCTCCACATAGTAGAAGCAAGTAGATAAGGTCATGGAAGAATACTCATATATCTTCTCCTCGCCTACAGGGTACCTTTGCACTGCCAGGTTAAGCATCCCATTGATCTGACCCCCGATGCACCACTACCCAATGGGCCAGTCTATCGTCGCTCTTTGTTAGAGAATGAGGAGATCAAGTGACAGATCCAAGAACTTCTCCATAAGGGGCACTTCCACCCCAACTCATCACCTTGCGAGAGCCCAATCATGTTGGTATAGAAGAAAGATGGAACGTGGCGACTCTATATTGATTACCGAGCTCTGAATAAAATCACTGTCAGAAACCGATACCCGATTCCATGAATCAATGACCTCCTTGATCAACTCACGGGGGCCAAATACTTCAATAATATTGATTTGAAGTCTGTCTACCGCTAGGTACCGATAGAACATACAGATATATGGAAGACTGCCTTCAAGTCAAAGGAAGGAATTTTTGAATGGTTGGTCATGCCCTTTGGTTTTACAAATGCTCCATCCACTTTCATGAGAATGATGGATGATATACTATGACCATTCACTAATACTTTTGTAGTGGTGTATCTGGATGACATTCTAATTTACAGCAAGACTTGAGCCGAACACTTGCATCATATTCAGCAGGTTCTGCACACCTTGCGGCAGCAAAAGCTATATGCCAACCTGGAAAAATGCTCCTTCGGCATGGACAGGGTCCATTACCTGGGCTACATCATTGATCAGCATGGCGTACATGTGGATCCAACCAAGATCCAAGTCATCCATGAATGGCCATCCCCAACAACACTCACTGAGCTTCGGAGCTTCTTAGGACTTGCTAATTTCTACCACAGTTCGTGTTGGGTTTCTCCCATATTTCATGGGCCCTCAGCCAAATAAACAAGGGTAGTTGTAAGGAAAAATTTGCATGGGGCCACTCCCAACAACAAGTGTTTGATGATTTGAAGCAACGCTTGTGCTCAACCCTAGTACTTTCACTACCATACCTGCAACATCCCTTTGAGATCAAGACAGATGCTTCAGACTATGTTGTGGGCGTCATTCTCACTCAGCATGGCCACCTCGTGGCCTATCATAGTGAGACACTATCAAATATTGTCTGTAAGTACCCTACTTACAACAAAGAAATGTACTCCATTGTGCAAGCATGCCGCTAGTGGAGACATTACATTCTTGAGAAGGAGACAGTCATCCACACTGATCATAAGCCACTGCATTTCATGCAGACACAGGGAAAACTGCAGAATGACCACCATCAAATGTGTTCCACATACTTGCAAAAATTCCACTTCAACATCAAGTATAAAATAGGAAGCACCAATCGCGTCATTGATTGCCTCAGCAGACCGCCAGTCGCGACACTCACCATAGTGCTAGACTCTTGCGGCCATGAGACATCTAGATGGCCCCAACTCTATGATACATACCTTGATTTCGCCACCACCTACCAAATGTTGGGTGCAAATGCAGTTGTTGATAATTTCCATCTTTAGGATGGGTTGTTGTGTCGTATGGGCCATATCTATGTTCCATCAAGTGAGCGAGCGAAGCTAATCTGGGAATCCCAATACAGTCGGGTGGTAGGACACTTCGGCGTCGAAAAGATATTTGCGATGATACAAAAACATTTCTATTGGCCGAAACTTCGACAGGAGGTCGGCAAGTATATCAGATCCTACACTGCCTGTGCTATTGCCAAACCGACCACTAAGAAATAGGGCCTATACACCCCTCTTCCTACTCCTGATAGGCCATGGGAATCCATCTCAATGGACTACATGTTGGGCCTCCCATCCACTAAGCGGGGAAATAATTGTGTTTTTTTGGTTGTTCATCACTTTTCTAGGATGGCAATTTTGGTTGCCTGCAAGAAGAACATCATAGCAGAGGCCACTGCCAAGCTCTTCTTTGAACAAGTCTGGGTACATTTTGGAATCCCATAAACCATTGTCTCATATCGGGATAGTCGATTTATCAACACATTCTGGTCGAGCCTCTAGTCACTGTTGGACACCAAGCTCACCAAATCCACAGGCTTCCACCCTCAGACAGATGGCCAAACTGAGGTTGTAAATCGAATTATTGTGCATATCCTTCACATGTATAATTAAAAGAACCCTCGCACATGGGATGAGATCCTTCCCTATGTCTATCATAGCTACAACCGAGCCTTGCATAGCTCAACCGACCACAGCCCCTTTCAAGTGGGGTTGGGATTCAAACCATTGGGTCCCATAGATGTTGCACTTCCCCTTGCAGTCACCTCGACTGACTCATATCTTGCTCAAAATAAAGCTGACAAAGCCACCTGGTTCATTGAGCGGATCCAACACATCCGCCAACAGGTTCAGGATATCTTACAGAAGTCCAATTACAAGTACAAACAATGCCATGATCAACATCGGGTGCCGCATAAGTTTCAGGTGGGCGAAAAATTTTGGTTGCACTTGCAGAAAGAACGCCTTACATGACCCCATATAAAGCTTCACCCACTCCATTATGGACCATACACTATCACCAAGGCTATGGGGGATAATGATTTTGAGCTCAACATTCCTCCTTTCCTTGGCCTGCACCTAGTGTTCAACGTGGATCTCCTTCGCCCTTATTTCCCACCATTATTGGACACTTCAGAAGTAGCAGAACATATGACACCAATAGAGATCAACCCAAACTACATACAATAGGCATCCAATGATCATATTGTGGACAGACAGATCAAGGGCATTCGACAACAAAGGATCCAGCTTTATCGAGTCGTCAAAGCAGGGCAACTCCTGCACCAAGGCAAGTGGCTCACCCGGGGAGAAATTCAGTAGAAATTTACTCATCTAATGGGGTACCTCAACGCAATGGAGACCATTGCTTCCTAAGGAGGGAGGATTGATCCAGATGGATATCGGTGGCCACCCACCTTTTCCAACTGGCTCAAAATAGTTTTCTGACATTTTTGGCAATTTACTATTTTTAGCAGTTTTTACTTCCAGGGCCATTTTGAGGGCCTAAATAAAGGTTTTTCGGTATCAATATCCTCAATGATAGCCTAAGGAATGATTGAGCCCCCAAAATGAATCTCCTCGGTGATATCTTTCCAACGGGCTATCACACGCCTAAAACGGAGATCGTATGCAAAATTTATGACCCTGGGAAGTTGATGTACTAGCTTACCCAAACGGGGCCCACGTGACTTTTGGCACTTCATCTCCTAGGGTTAGGTTTTTGGATGTATAGGGTTTTGGGCATTTTTTATTATTGTAAAAAGTCCTTCAGAGCCTCATTGTAACCTTCTTCTTGCGAATGCACACTGCCGTCACACCTCTTCTCAGAGATAAGCCGCCGCCATTCTAGCAAGCTTGTTTCCGCTGCATTTTACAGTTTCATCTTATTTCGTTATTGAATAGAAAACCAGTTTTACTGTATCTCTGTTATTTTGTGTTAAGTTCCTGTTAATAATATGTATTCATTTCGTTCTGTTCATAAAATCCAGATCAACCAGAAAGAGACCCTTGTATGCAGATGGAAGAAGATAACTTAGTGGAGAACCTCCAGTGCACAACAGAAGTGTGGTGAATATTTTCTATAAAAGATATATTGTATCAAGATGATTACTCACAAGATCAGATCTCATGATGACAGAAGAAATGCCACATGGATATGTTCCAGTTTTTCCAACAATGATATACTTTATTGATCAGAGCTACCTAAAGCCTTCAAAGAAAACTAGTGTTCCAGACCGAAGTACATTTTAAATCAAGCATTACATTATCTGTGAGGAAGTCCAGAAAGGAGAAAGTGGTTCTCCAATACATATCTCCACAAATGAGAAGATAAGCAGGCATTTTGATAAAACTCATGTTCAAGATGAAAGAGTTTGCGTAGTCAAGTTGGAGCTCGTGGAGACGACTTCTTTATTGAAAAAGGAAGAGATGAATCCTAGGTTGGGAGGGAGCACTGATGTATTATTGATTGATGGATATGATGAGTAGATTCTTTCTAGTTTAGAAAGTGGATTGAGATTTCTGATGGACAGACATTTTCCAGTTTAGAAAATGGTCCAGATTACTGATGTACCATAGACATTGACTTCCCATTGTGGTTAACATGGGAAGTGGTCTAGGGTAGTCTCTCTTCTTGAAGGTTACTCAAGAAGACCGGCCTGCCTCACCGAACAATGATTTCTCATTGTGGTTAACATGAGGAATGGTCTATTTTGGAGGTTGGTGCAGGACAGACATTTCCTCTTGTGGTTAACATGGGAAATGGTCCAAACAGTCATTCCTTAGGGCGGATTCATTTTCTCCAGGTTACACTTTGTTTAGTGCTAGAGGAATGGTCTAGGTTCAACAATCAGGGACATGCATTCCTTAGGGAAGATTCATTCTCTCTAGGTTACACTTTGTTTAGTGTAGAAGGAATGGCCCAGGGTGGGGAATGGTCCAGGTTCAGAAATAAGGACAATCATTCTTTCTTGCTTGAGAAGAATGGTCTAGAGGCAGATAGTCTTCCAATATCTCACATATGTGAGTGGAAGAATGGACCAGATGATTCAGTTTATATTATAACATTGTTTCTGTGCAGGTTGATATCATATGATTGTTATGAGGACTATATGACAGTAGATGTATACTACTATGGTGGATGTGTTCCACTGTTTGTGACTATATGTTACTGATCAAGTACTTGTGTGCTACTTGGTGTGGTAGTAAACCACTGGATTGTAGTTATTTACTACTATGGATAGACACAGTTGTGTTCTATTTTTTTTCTGATTGCCTTGAAGACTATCAACAGTTTTTGGAAATGTTTATTAGCTATATGGATGATCAAAGGACAGATATTTCCTAGATGGAAAATGGTTCAGAACATTTACTCTTCTAAGACATATGTCTATATTAGAAGAATGACTATTGTGTCACTCTATGGTGTGAGTGACTAATCCTACATCATGTCTAATTACTCAGATGGAGTATGGTTTCTAGAGATGATGCAGCTGATGACACTGATAGTGATGATGGTGCTCATGATCTAGTCATGAGATAGTCTATATGAATATGTTGATGCTACAGGGTAAATTGTATGTTTGTGCTCAAGACCATTACCTTCAAATACCTCCCTAGCTAGGAGGGAATGTTGATATTATGGTAGTTGCAGGAGGTATTTACCTCCACGTGTAAACCTAATGAGAATAGGATATTCTGGGAAGCAAGAAGAAACCCTAATGAGTTGGATAATAACCCTAGAATACTTGTTGGCTCAAGAAGATAACTTGTATTAGGTTATTAACCTCCAAGAGAAGAAGTCGGCCAGAAGAAATAATATATATTGAACATACAGATACCTAGAATGAGAAGTTAGCGCAAGAATTTAGCCTGAATTACTATAAATACAGGAGGCCAATCTTCATTCTGGCAGACAGTCTCAGAATTGCAGAGCAACACTTGTGCACACTGTAGTGACCAGTTTTGTGCACAGGTTTGAGGAGAGCTGCCATTGCAGCTGCTGCGGCTAGAAGATCACGTTTGGATTGGACTATCTCTTAGTTAGGGTTTGGACTATCTGATCAACTCTTGTTGATGCACTATCCTTGAGGAAAGGTGCACTACCCTTTGTTTAGCTATCTAGCCTAGGGTTTTCTTCCATAATGATTCTCAGTCAAGGTTAAGGTGCTCAAAGGGTGGCTTCAGCCTATGGTTGGGTGAAAATAGCAATATTGTCGATGGTAATACCGCACATCCATTCATATTATAACATAGGTATCATATCATAATAGTTCCTCTAAGCTAAGGGATCTAAGGTGGCCATGGTAAAAAGGCTGCTAGTAGCATCATATCAAGGAAAAAGTGTTGGTCTAGTAATTAGGTTAGAAGGCTCTAGTGCAACTATAGAACTTGTTTTGGCCCCTTTTCTCTCTTTCTCTTCTAAATTCTTAGAAGAATGGAATGGTCAAATAAAATAAAAGTTTGTATAACATATAACTAGGAGGTTAAAGGACTATATATTTGTGAGAAACCAACACCAGGTGTGTTAGGGACCCCACTAGCCACAACCAGGCACAACCATGGAGAGAAAGTTATATTATTTTGAGAGAGAGGGAGGGAGAATAGTGGACAAAGGATGATGAGAAAAGGATAGGTTATTGAGTGTTGTGTGTTTTGATGACAATGTTAGATAGATATGCTTAATAGAATTGGATCTCATGGAGATCTCTTGGAACAATGTGTAGCCAAAATACTTGAAAGTGAAGGATTTTTTTATAAGGAAATGAATATTAAATGAATGAACACTAATTGTTGAAGAATAAATAAAATGTTACAAAGATAAATCTATTATATGGTGCGTTGAACTTCTAACAACTCCTCCCACCAACCACGAGGTCATGGTATGCTTGTGAAGGAGTTCAACAAGACAAAAATAACATTCTAACTACTTAATTGAAAATATGAACAATTACTTAGCCACTTGAGAGACCAAGATGGTGGCCTAAGGAATTATAAAACACACCACAACTGAATAAAAATGAAAATGAAAAAAATACGTAAGAAGGTGTCTTGACTAGAAATCTCTTTAAATGGGCCCTAAATTTAAGAGGACTGATGAACCCCTATAAAATATCTTATCTCAACTCAAAGGAACATTAACTTTATTTCACCAACAAAAAATTTCCATTTATAATGTCTAATACATAGCTTTTGTACTTATAATCCTAACTGTGTGAAATCCATAATCTAACCAAACTTAAGCTATAGATAAGAGTATTTATAATGGGAAATTCTTGGATCCCTCAAGTCTTCTAGGGAGTTCCCAAGATTGGTACAAGTAATATTATTCCCATAATAACTAGCTTCCTCACCCCATGGATCTATCATTTTGGCAAGTTGTTAAGGAAACAAATTTTGGGGAACACTTTTCTTCTTCATTGGTGTAGTCAATGGCATGTTTTAGAGGGTTTGTGGATCCATCTTCCTCCTTGATCAACCATCATGATGGGATACTATGGATTTTAGTTCCATCGTCCTCTTTTCTTGGGTTAAAAAAATGTTTAAAGTGCATGTTCATGGGCCCATTGTCTTTATTAGATGAGCTACAATAGTGGGTCAAGTCTACATTTCCTAGTATTTGATGAATAATTACCAATTGGCATGTAGGTTCTTTACTAACATTATGATTCTATAGAGGCTACATAATAGAAGGGATTATGTAGCCTATTCAAGTCCTTTTAATTTATAAGTTTTTGTGAGAATAAATTTAGTGTTGATGAAACATTTACATAATAATTCTATAGTAATAACACTCCATAACCATTAAAAAAATCATTCATGACTCATTAGAAGATCTATCACTATCAACCATTCATCAAATTTTAAGAAAACTTAGACATTTTCAACCTCATAAAATATTTCCAAAATAAAAATTACATGTAATTAAACAATAAACTATTAATGTCTAGAAAACTAGTCAATGCAATATGTACTGAGTTTAAAAGAGGCAATGTCCAAAGTTTTTGGAGAGGGAAAATTGCCATAAAAGATGAAAAAATAGACCAATTCTAGGGCTCATCATACTCCCCAAATTGAAGGTTTGCAAACCCTTTATGCAAAATAAAGAAAGAAAGGAAATGAATAGGACTACTAGTTATCATCTCTTGACTACCCCTCCTACTGTTGAATGCTACCTTCACTAGATATTGTAGAATTTTCATGTGGTTCTACAATTGTTGTTACATTTTATGGGTCTTCCCTTATTTATGTCCTTGTACTTGCTTCTTATTCTTTTCCATTCTTTTCCTTTTCATATGAATATGAATTTGAAAAGAGTTGTTGAGTGTTGCTTACCACATTTATTGTGAGGGGTACTAATTTCCCTTATTGTGATACGTTGATCTCAGTATCCCTCTTTGATATTAGGAATTCCTCTCTAAAGCCATAAGAAACCATTGTTATTTTAGGTACAAGGCATAGAATCTTGAATTTGGTCTATAATATCTTAGTAACATACTCTATAAGCTATTCACACATGACCATTTATCTTATCATGTCTTTAGTCTTCTCTCCAGTCTCTTGTAGTTGCTTAACCATCTCGATTTTTAGCTCAAAATTCTCATTCAATAGTGATTATAAACTACAAGAATATTTTAAAGAGGTAGGAGAAAATTTTTCATCCAATGACTTAATTAATTTTTGGTGATTTTGAATAGAGATGATGCCCTCTCCTCATGCTTAATATTTAGTTTACCACATAGTTGTTTCACCCTTAGAAATATACAATTCCTTCATTAGGTCTTTAATCTATGAATATTTACATATTGTTTCTCTTCAATAATGGGGATCTTGAACCTTGGTGGGGTAATGTAGTCCTCCCATCAAAGAGAATCCTCAACATATATTGGCTCCACATCCTTCATTGAAGAACCCTCTTTAGTAACTTTAGGAATCTTCATTTTTGGTTCTCCATTAGGCTAGGGAATCCTCTATTTGGTTCTTCATCACGTGATGCTACTAGGTTTTGCTACTTCTATAGTAGTAGACATCAACTTTGTAGTGGAATATGTAGGCTCTACAAGATATACACTTGTTGTGTAGCCTCTTCAATGATTCTTTATGGTTCCTGTACTCTAACTTCTACACCTTCTCTAGCTTGGGTGTTGGTGAATTGATCCTAGGTTAAATATTGTTTTTTTCTTTTCTTTTTAAGGCATCTACATTTAACAATTTAATTAGCTTGTAGTGTGCCAAGGCACATTGTCTACCATATTGCACTTCTACAATAATTTTTTGTATTGATTGTAATGAGAAAAATGGTATGTTGATGAGTCTTTGGTGCTTCAGGTGCTTTAGGAACTTCAAATGTTAGGCAAGTAGAATTTTGTGCCTATATCATAAGTGATTTATGGATAACATGTAGGGCTATCACATCCCATAGTATCAATAGTATCTATTTTAATTACTTTTCCAATGTCCATGCACATTTCACCAACATGCAAGAAGTTTTTGTTAGCATCATGAGCCTCTAATGTATTATTGAACTAACATTATCCTATTGTTGAAAGGCTAGTCACCTAAGAAATTGACTCCTAGATGAATTCCATAAGAAAATCCTAAATCATGGAAGCATTTATGTGGAAATGTTGGGAAAATTATAGAGAAATTGCATAATGTACCCTTGAAATTAACTGAAAATGTCATCCATTATGTTTGCTCAAAGATCCACGACACTATAGTATGGTTGTAGACAAGGTATGTGTTTATAGGTTTAGGTTTCCTTCACCCATCATTGTTGTTTAATTCTATTCTCTATATACTACTCAATAATGCCACTCAAACCTTCTTCATCTCTTCGTTCAAACTATATTATGACTCTTCAGTGCCACATTAAAATGATACAATTAATTATGTAGTGATGCATATAGGATTTGAAATTGGCCATTACCATCTCAATTTAAAAAGTTTCACTTAAGATCAGTTGTAGATATTGGGAAGTTGGTGAACCTTTAGTTCCCATAACTGTTCATTAGTGTTGTAATATTTCCATGTCAAATCACTATATTCATAGAATTAAAATGTCATTACCTCATCACTTGTAATAAATTAGTCAATCTATATCCATCACATCAGCTTTTCAATGCCATCCATTTATAGATTCGATGACCTATGGATATGACCACATATATTGATGATTGAGGTGGGATAATTGGAAGTGCAATGATTTTTCAACTTAGTCAAACAAAGGTTGAGAAATCCCTCCCCCTTCCCCCATCCAACTAAAGATATGTATATCCTTGGGAAACAAAGTATAATGTAATGGTTGAGGAACATAGGAGGTGGGTGGGAAAGATTTTATAAATTTAGCCACTACATAGTAATTAATAATTAACATGCAAATTGATTCAACAACATTCAAAGGAAATGTGGAAAATAATACATGAGATACTTGTAGTTGTTGAAGATAGTTGTTGGAACACACATATATTTATAAACTTTAGATTTTTAAATAGATTTCATCCCCACTTAAAATAAAAACAACGTGCGCTTGATTCTCACTGTCGGTGAAGTCCTCCATCTAATCAAACGATCCTAATCTCTTAGGAGTTATGGAGTCTCCTACTCATTAAAAAGTCGAATCACTAAAGATTGTTTTCGAAGTTTTAGGTTTCAGAGTTTCATACTTCATGAGTCTCAACATGCCCCACCTTCAAAGTCCCGATACACAAAAAGAGTTCGACAAATCCTAGTCACAATATACACGTATGCCTTCCTAAACTTTAACACGTCACTGCGGGAAGTGGCCCTTCGGGAAAACGACATAAGATCTAACTTGTAAATCTACGAAACGTGAAGTCCCAAAATGTCAAAACTTGGTTAACACAAACTAATCTCAATTAAAGGTAATTGATAGCGTCGCACACTTGGAGTTAGGAAATTCACCATCCATCGCATTCTAGATTTACGAAACCCGAAATCTCGAAATGTCTTAAGCGTTAAACAAAGTTAATCAAAGATTAAAGACAATTAGCGAATAATTAATCATTTCATGTTTTCGTGCTTCGGAAATCATATATTGAGTTGTTATCAAATACCCCGAGGTTTGAAGGACCAAAAAGAGTTAAGGTTAAATATGATTAATTAACAGGTTAAACACTATTATCTCATGTTAATTTTTTGTTGAATCGTAGTTCGGGTAAATTCAAATTTCATCTATGCATATCCCGATCACGAACTACCAACCATTAATGGAATTAATAGTTGATCTAGGGAAAACAATTTCAAATAAAATCTCGTGTCACTACCCATTATCTTTTCATTAAGGAAAGTAAACATATTGTTAGTAAAGGTATATGAAAATTGATGCACTTAAGGTGAAAAAGATATTGCATTCTAAATTTCGTTCACATTTTTCACAGAGCAAGATTAGAAAGATAATAAGTTTTTCACATTTTCTGTGACAGGTAACATAGTTCTGAGTTTACTACTATCATGGCTCCACGAAAAATGGTTAAATCATTTGGTGAGAGCTCACACCAAAACATAGATATCCTCTCGGACACATCGTCGAGAGTTATGGAGACTATAAAAACCTGGAAACAAATATGTGATATCTTATAATATGAGCTGAGCAACTGTCCATAAGAGTTAGATTATGAGGGGACTGAAACTCAGGGGACAAATCTCAAATACATAGCCCAATCGGAGCTGCATAAAATATCCACGCAGCCGAGGCTCATGCCGTATAATGACATGATAGGTTGGGCCCTGGAGAATGTTGACGTCTCAACTAGGACCATCCACAATTCACATAAAGTTGTTGTTGGATATTTCTGACCAGGCCATATCCAAGTGATGTACAAATTGTACCCAACATTCAAACATAGTTATAATGCTACTTTCTTAAAGGAGTTCAATGAAGAAGAGTGCCCACGAGGTGTAAGGAGTTACCCTAACTTGATCAAGGATTGATGGGCACACCCTAAGAAATTCAGAGTAGACACCGACGACATATATGCCACTGCATCCTTAGACACCCATATGATGTATGTGGCCATGATGTTGTGTATACTTTTTGATAAAGAAAACTCTGCTCACTTCTTGTTATCATGGGTACCGATCATGCATGAAGTTGCAGAGGGTTTTTCTTTCAATTGGGCCAAGATATTATCAGACAGTTTGGCTAAGGAAATCACCGAATATTAGGCATTGAAAGCCAAAGGATGACCCACCCCATTTTACATGTCGGCATACCTTATGGATGTCATTTGTTTTATGATGCCATTCCCTTTGATGGGCTAGAGCTAGACTCCGACCAACACTGAACCAATACATTTATATCACTCCAAGTTGTGGGAGGATAAAGTGAAGGACTTATTTTATGAAATCTACAACTATGTAGTGGTGTCAATGCATATCACTATATACGGTTACCCACCTCCCAGGATTTCAGGCCAGATAGTGGCCAACCTGGGAAAAATAACGGATTGGTATATTGAGGAACACTTCTCTTACATAAAATTCTTTGGATGTTCCATTCCTCCACATGCATTACCATTGTTCCTACTGGATCTATTGGTGTGTCGAGAGGTAGCTCATCAAACTCTGCTAGGACGACTTAGCAAAGATCTCAAGGAAGTGAAGAAAAATGTATGGTCCACCTTTCCCTTGTAGATTGGTATGTTTTTGTTGTTAGATTTCGACCACTCGAAAGTAGAGGTTGTGGCCCTAAAGGACATTAATCTTGTGAACATTGAATTCAAGAAACACGACCCGAGAAGGTCACAAGAAATCACATGGCTCTCTACAATATGAAGAGATATGAGCATGAAAATTCCCCACAGGATGAGATATTCCAAGGGGAAAGGTATTATCAGGAAGTGTTGAGCTGAGTCTAGACTCTGACTCCAAATGAATTAGCCGAGTTGCATAGTTTTCAGAGACACCAAAGAAACGGTCTACCCAAAGTCTTGCAGGGAGAAGTTCTGACATCTCCAGCCATCCATGAAGTTGGAACTCAGAAGTTAGAAGCATGAAGTTCCAGTGGACCAGACACTCAGGAAAATTTGGTGAAAGTGGAGGTTTTGACATAGAGGGAAAATACTACATCATCAAATCAACCTGATGATCAAAAGAAAGCTCAAACTGAAGTTCTGATCAAAAAGGGAGAGGATGCATCACTTTCCACACCAGAAAAGTTGGTTATTGATACAACAGGGCAACCACACACCACCCAAATAGGTGACCCTATTATGTCCTTGACCCCTTTACAGATCAGTCAGGGGAACTCGAGTGCCGAAGTGCCGAAGTAGTGTTTATAGAAGATATTACTCTCGTTTCGGTCGAAGAGATGCCTCCTTCCAACTTCTTCTTCAGTAAGAAGAGGAGGGTTGTAGTAAAAATAGAAATGCACCAAAAGGAGGGTGAAATTGTCAAGAGACATAGGGTGATATTGGATGGATAGGCCTTAGAAGAGGCAGACTTTGCTATGGAAGTGGCAGACACATTAGGATATATTTCTACAACAAATCATTATTCAGTCAAGAACCTGAAGGAACAATTAAATAAAAAGGATCTACTAGTAGGAAAGTTGCAACACGAAATGAAGACAATGGAGAAAAATGTCAGGAATGAGATGAATAGGGGTTTTGAGCATATTAGAGCTTGTGACAGACAAGAAATCCAACAACTCAAATTCAGTCTCGATGAAATGCATAAGAATGCACAGGCAAGTCAAGAATGGGCCATTTAGCAGAGAGACTTGGTAAAACAACTACATGCCAAAATAAAATTGATTGAGAACACGGCTTTAGATATGGCGGTTTTCCAAGCCCAAGCATTGGAGGTGCGCAAGAAACTGAAAAATAACACAACAAATCCTTTTTACTAAGGTAGAAGCTATCCAAAACCATTATCGGGTGGTAGATAAATCTCTAAATAACATTTTCTTAAAGAAGAGAGAGGCCATTGCAGCTCGAGTTTCTTTCCAGCAGGCAGTTGTGTCATCAAAAAAAGAGGAAGTAACCATGTTCTCTAGACTGTCTCTTTCTGAGCAAAATCGAGGCGATATAATACTGAAAACCTGGGAAGCTAACATAGTTGAAAGTAAAATATTAGCTAAGGAAGTGAATAAATCTTGTGAAGAATCATTTCATTCACTCAACAAAGAGTCACTGGGCCTCGAAAAAGATAATATCTCTGAAGTCTTGGGGCAAGTTGACATAGAAAAAAATCAACTTAATTTCTAGACAAGTATGGAAGAAGTTCGGGATGAAATCCTGCAATTGGAATGAATTGACATTATCCATATTAACAAGTGGATAGTCAATCTCAGTCTAAGGCTACAATCTATATATTTAGAATCCAAGAGAATGGAAGATAGGTTTCCTCACATAGAAATAAAGTTATACACTTTCGAGGCAAATGACACAACAATGCCTTCCAGGTTAGTGGTGCAATGTGTTCAGTGTGTCGAGCAAGGGAAAGCCAACATGCCTGGGAAAAAATGAGACAACGTGGGAACAACATGTATACAATTCATGATTAAAGGCCAATTGTTTCTGAGCTGGAGAACAAGAAGAAGAAACGTCTCTACCAGCAGGCGAAGGGACATAGAAGATGCGAATGAAACTTTTCAAATTTCACATATTGTAATATTTACTATTTTTAAATTATGAAAATTCCAACCGACTAGGGTTGAGATCATTTTTGTATAAATACATAGTTTGAAGACTTAACACAGGTTGCTTCTTGCCGTATTGTAACTAAGAAAATGCATCCTTTTGTGAGTATTAATACAAGTGCAGACATGGATTCCAAATTTTGTGCAATTTGAGTTATGTGCTCCTTTTGTATTCCATATATTTAGTTTTCTTTATGTCACTCCTTGATAAGTGAGTGGTTTCAATTTAGTATAACATCTACTGTAATCATGTTTTATCAGTTATTTGATAAGCAAACAATTTTTCCTCTTTATTTTCTAGTAGTAAATACAAGACCTGCAAGCTACTTGGATCACTGTATTTTATATCCTTTCAAGGGTGCATTCTATATTTTCTTCTACTATGAACAAGGTAAGATTCATCTGTCATTGATGCCTCATTTTGTTTAACAGTTTTGTAAATTTCTCCCGCATCACTTGATTTTATTACTCGACACAGATGATGAAACACGACCTCTATCCTTCTCAGTTATTAATTTCATTTGAGGGTTAATTCTTATATAATTAACGGAAGAAAAAGCACCTTTTAAAACATTCCTTATATTCCGGATGCCTTGTCATTACTCTTTGAGCCTTAAGTGTAATCTCACGTTCAAAAATAGTGATGATAATGGATGGAATCCCTTAGATACATGACTTTGTATTAGTAATAACTTGTGCATGAATATTCTACAATGGTAGAAAAAATATTTTCGAACTTAGCGACACTATTGAAATTAGTAGGAAATGAAAGGCATTGAAAAGTAAAACATAGTTTTTATTTTTCGATTTTTGTTTTTGTTTTTTATGGTGGATAACTCACCATTGAGCTAGTTTTCAAGTTATTCGTTTCCCTATGGTACCCCCATGGAAGTTTTACCATAAAACAATATTTTAGCAGAGGATCACTCACCAACAAGCTAGTTTTCAAGAGCTCCTCTGTCTTATGATTCCCAAATAGGGTTTTCATCATAAGTAATTATTTAGTTTTCTATTTGTATTATTATTATTATTATTATTTTTCTTTTCTTTTCTAGCGATATAGAAATAAAATTCCGTTACTTATATGAGGGTAGTGGTGACATCAATCACATTCATGTGTTTTTATTGACTTTGTATAGCATAAATGAATTCATCCTTAGTCAAAGTATTTTTGTATACTTTTAGTCTATGTACATTGATGAGAAGGGGAAATATGTCTTCATCAATGGTACACATCTTAATTGAGCCATTGTTGAAGACTGTATCAATATTGTAAGGGCCAAGCTATCTAGTTCTGAGTTTTCCCTTGAAATATTTGAATATGGAATCATGAATCAGTGTCCAATCACCAACTTGGAATTGTTTAGTCTTGATTAAGTATTCATGTCAATGAATTCATTGGCATTGAACCACCTCTGTCTAGAAGAGTGCTTATTTTTTAATCTCATCTAGGGAATTGAGTTGGTTAAATCATTGTTTCTTTTCTACAAAAAGGTCAAATCCTAGTTCTAATGTCATCCAAAGACTTTGTATTTCAAATTATATTAGTAGAAAAAATATTTTACCATATACCAACACATAAGGTGTAAAGATAATAGTTTTTTTCCAAATTTTGTTGTAGGCCCAAACCACTCCTATGAGTTTATTAGCCCAATATTTTCTATGAATATGAACTATCTTGGTTAAGATGTTCTCAAGCACACTACTTGTGACAAATTTTCCATTATCTTGTGGATGGTAGGAGATAGTCTTCCTCTAACGAATTTTATGTGAATGAGATAGACTTTGAATTAGCTATGAACTTAATTGGGAACCATCATATATCACTATCTCTCATGGGGCACTGAATCTATTCAATATATTTCCATATAAAAACTTATCTATCTTGTCTTCTTTTTCATTTGGTAGTGCTTTGACCTCCACCCACTTTCAAAAGATAAACAATGAAAACCAAAATAAAATGTTGTTGATTAGAAGAAGGTTCAATTGGTCCAACAAATTCTAGGCCCAATTTTTCAAATGGTTCCAAGGACACTTGTGGTTTTAGAGGCATCTCATTAATTGGAGTAGGTCTACCCATTCACTAACATTCATCATATTGGTTGACATATTTATGCTAACATATTTGTAAAGGGTTTGCCAATAGAATCCAACATATAGGACCTTGAGATCATTCCTTTTTGCAGCGAAATGGCCTCCATTTGGTTCATGATGAAATGAATGAGGCACACCATAAAGTTCATTCTCTTACATGAAACAACAAAGTATGTGATCTAGTCCCATTTTAAACAAATACCCTTGAATCCAACTATATGGGATAAATTTTCCAATGATTCCACAACATTCATTATGAGAGATGCAATGAATAAATTTTTAGGCAATAAGATAGTTTGCAATGTCAAAAAACCATCGGGTTTGTAAGGACATAGAAAATAAGTGTTTATTTGGAAAAATGTCTTTCATAAGTCCTTCTTTGGGGCTATTTTCTAACCGAGATAGGAAATTTGAAACCAAATTTACTCAACCACGATTATCAAGTATAGTTAGAAAAAATTCTTACAACAAAATAAACTATGTAACAAAATTACCACTAACAACATGTTTTTTCATTAGATACCTATTAGCTTAATGATCTATACGAACAAAAATATGGTATTCGATGATGTAGCGTTGGAATTTATTGATGGCATATATTACTATGATAAATCCCTTTTCAATAATAATATAGCTTAGGTCATAACTAAAAATATTTTTGCTAATGTAATAAATGTCATATTTTTTAGCATGCTCATGCTATCACAGAACAACACTTAAGGATTTTTCTGAAGCCTCAATGTGAATGTGAAAAGGAATATTTCAATTAGGGCCTTAAACGTAGGGGATGAGATCAATTTTGTTTCAAGGTTTCAAAGGCTTTTTGACATTTTGCAACCAAAAAAAGTCAACATCCTTAGTAATAAGGAAAAATAAAGATGTTGTTATTTTATTGAAATCATAGATGAATCTTCTATACTAACCAATATGTCCAATAAAGTTGCAAACATCAGTTTATTATGAGGGGTAGTTAAATTTTGAATGATGGAAATTTTTTCATGATTGACTTTAATGCTTGAAGCTAAGATATGATGTCTTAACACTATTCTCTCAATCATCAACATAAAACATTTTTCATTATTGAAGGATAGATTCATGTCCTAAGAATGCTACACAACAAATTTCATATTAGCCAATGATTCTTCATAAGAATTACCATATACTATGACATCATCCATGTAGACCTCCACATAGTCATGGATTAAACACTACAAGGAAAACACTTTTTGGTGGATATTTTTAGTGTTACAATATTAGGTAAAATCATAAAAAAACAAATATGTAAAACCTAGGCTATTGGAGATTCTAGTTACGTCGCCCAGTTGTGATTTTGTGCCCCTAGACCAGATTTTCATTTTCTCCCTGAATGGATTTTGGAGGCGAGTTGAAACTCACCATAACACATAAAACATGCCTCAGATCAATGAAATGCTAGTTCTGTTGGATTCCTGGCACCAGATTCCAGCTAGGGATACCCCTCTCATGTGATTCCATTTCCCAGAAAAGTGTTTGTTAGAGGATCTACATGACTAGGGTTTTTCTCAATGAGGCACAATGCAAATCCAACACAGGGGGTCTACTTTCACAACCCATGTTTTGGGCGATTGTGAGTACCGTGATCGCATGGGAATTGGCCATATAGACCTTCTGGAGCTTACAAAACTCAGTTACGTCGCTCGATTGTGATTGTGTGCCCCCAGAACAAATTGTCATTGTGTCCTTTAATGCCTTTAGGAGGTGAATTGAAACTCACCATAACACGCAAATCGTGCCTCAGATCGATGAACCGTTAGTTTTGTTGGATTCTTGGAACTAGATTCCAGCTAAAGGGACCCCTCTCTTATGATTTCATCGCCCAAAAAAGTGTTTGTTAGAGGATCTCTGAAACTAGGGTTTTTCCCAGTGAGGCACAATGCAAATTTGACACAGGGGGTCGACTTTCAAAACCCCTGTGTCGGTTGATTGTGGGAATCGTGGTCATGTGGGGTTGGCCATATGGACCTGTCGGAGCTTACATAACATAGTTACGTCGCCCGATTGTGATTTTGTGCCCCCGGACCAAATTTCAAGCAAGGAATAAAATAATTTGTAAGTCATTAATAATCCATTTGCATGGACACATGGAAAGGCATGGCATGGCAAGGCATGACAAGGAATGACAAGTTATTTCATGTCAAGGAAAGGCATGGCATGTTAAGGCAAGGCATGGCATGGCATGTCAATAAAAGGGAAGGCATGTCATGTCAAGGAAAGGCAAGGAATGGCATACCAAGGAAAGGAAATGCATGGAAATGAAAGGCATTGCAAGGAAAGGCATAGAAAGGCACAACAACGCATGGCAAATCATGGCAAGGAAAGACAAGCCATGTCATGCTTGTTATAATTTTAGAAGTTATAGTTATATTATTTAACATTCATTAACAATTGCATGTAATAGGATCACTGAAAGATAAAAAATCATAGAACACAAGATATATCCTCAGAAACCCTCGTGGGGGAGAAAACCCAAAAACCAATTCTTCAGTATATATTCTTTCAACTAGTACATTGTCATGTTATATCTCTCCAAAAATAGACCAAGACCAATATGCCAAAGAACAAGAAGCCAAGACCTCCTACACTAGACCTCCTTTTCTATGCTCCAAATACACAAGAGAAGGTGAGTTGTGTGTGTATACAAATGAGAGGAACTGAACCTCTATTTATACACATAACTTGATTCCCAAAAAGACACAACCCTAAGAGGGGTCGTTTTGACTTTTACAATAAGGATAACAATAAAATAATAATTTATTTTGAGCCAATTTATACAATAAGATTACAATAACCTTTTCGAGGTTTGACCAATACAAATACAAAAGAATGTCTTCTGTAGTTACATCAAAATATCAACACTCCCTCTTAACTAGGAAGGTATAATTTGTTGCCACACGATATCATGATGATTGTATGTTGAACATATTAATCTATACATCATCGGATATCCATAGTACAACATGAATTCACAGCCAATGCATCCAAGTCCTTTGGGTAGCTCTCAAATAGCTTCAACATGTCACCATGACATCCACTAACCCGCAATGCATATGTACCTCATCATGTGCACCCTTGTGACTTCACAACCAATGCATCCAAGCCCTTTGGGTAGCTCTCAAATAGCTATAACATGTCCCTAGGACATCCACTACCCTACAATGCATCTGTACCTGGCCACTACCTTTGAAGAGGGACCACGCTAAGCTTATGCCTGAAGTGCTTGAACTTCATCCTCGACAGTGTCTTGGTCAACACGTCTGCAACTTGCTCCTTGGTAGTCATGTACTGGAGCCTCACTTATCCCCTCTACACAATATCCCTGATATAGTGATATTTGATCTCGATATGCTTCAAGTTGTCATGGAACACCAGATTCTCTGACAACTTCATGCAACTCTGGTTGTCACACCAAATGCAGGTAGCCTCCAGTTTGAGACCAAATATCCCATATAACAACTTTTGAAGCGACCCTGCTTCTTTACATGCTGCACATGTTGCCACATATTTTGCCTCAACCGTACAGAGTGCTACACATGACTACTTCCTGCTGCTCCACGAAACCATACTGGAGCCTAGACTAAAGAAATATGTTGAAGTACTCTTCTGATAAGGAATACTTTTGGCCCAATATGAATCTGAATATCCATATAACTCAAACTCATGGTTTGTCACATACCTAATACCATAATCCAATCTACCCTTAAGGTACCTTATCACATTTTTTTTGCAACCAAATGAACCTTCCTTGGATGCTCCATATACCGACTCAACGTGTTCAGAATAAAACATATATTTGGTCTCGTGTTTTTCAAGTACATCAATGAAACCAACATCTGCATGTATAAAGTAACATCCATAGTCTTTGAATTTGTATCCCACAACAACTTCATATTTGATACCATAGGTGTAGCCATTGCCTTGCAATCCAACATTTTGAACCTCTTCAGGATTTCCATTGCATACTTCCCTTTATTTATAAAGATCTCATCCTGTCTCTTCCATACGTCAAGACCCAAAAAGTAATGCATCATCCCAAGATATTTCATCTCAAACACAAGAACTAATTTTCTCTTACATTCTAAGATGAGATTTTTCACACATGTTAGAAACATGTCATCCACATACAACAGTAGTATTATCGGAATATCATCCACAACCTTAAAGTAAAGGTTAGTATCTACAATTCTCTTTGTAAATCCTAAGATCGTCAGAAAACTATCAATCCTGCCATACCATGCTCTGGGTGCCTTCTTCAATCCATATAAAACCTTATTCAATTTGCACACATGTGTCTCCCTGTCACATACCTAGAACACTTGTGGCTACTCCACATATAATTCCTCTTTTATTTCACCATTCAAGAAGGCTCTCTTCACATCCATATGATGTGTTGGTTACTTGTGGGCTGACCCAGGTTCTATCTACAAGATTACCAACAACCCTTCAACCATTGTCCCTTTTGGATACCAGAAGGAAACACAATGCAAAAAGTGCAATGCGCAGTTTCACCCGAGATGGATTCAATCGGTGGCCACATGACTAATATGTTTGAAGCCATGGGATGCGATGCATTTCTCTCTCATGGGCATTGGATCTACTCTCTGTTAGCCCTCAAACCCTCATTAGATCTTAGTTTAGACCAATAACCCTAATATTCCAATAAGAATTCATTAACCATTATAGAAACATGTATTTAATGAAAGGTATTCATCTACTGTAACATAAGATTCAGATCTAAACAGTAGCTATGACATTCATTTACTTAGTGTTGCTCTGTATATTTCATGAGTTTTTCCTTAGTGTGCAGTAATATAACCTGTATCAATTAACATATTCATCATAAATATTGTTAACTAAAATAAAACACTAAGAAATGCAACCATTCATACACGACATCGATATACCATGGTTCACCCCCTCCTGGGATAAGTCCACAAAGATTTATCGCTTGGGCTCTTTAGTCATATTCTTGCAAAATCTAGTGTTGTGCACTATACAATTCTTCCACCACTACATTCGATATCCACAGATCACAAAAGTATCTCAACAAGACCTCCTACTCAACAAAATGATCTACTACAACCTCAAAAACACACACACTAACAAAAGGACAACCTCTTCATTGTCCTAATACATTATGCTTGTAAAAAACTGGGACAATTCCCTTAAAAAAAACCTAACCCTAAGTGGATTAGGTTTGTCCACTTTTCAATTACTCCATATCGGTTGGTCCTTGATCCAACCATTCTTCAAGTTGACTCTTTTCCACTTTCCAACTGCTCCACAACAGTTTGTCCACTTTGTAACTACTTTTCTTAGCACTAGTTTTCCTTTGTTTTTGGCACTTCTTTTCCTCTATTTCCGACGTGATCCTCTATTTTCGGGCACTATCTTAAAGTCTTCAAATTTTCCTTTTTTCTCTCCCACAATTGGCATGCGCCAAAATTCCCCCAACATTAATATTGTGACTCATCCCAAGTCAGTCACAGACTTCTACATCTTTTATTGCCTATGCCAACGCTTCATACATCTTTGTTATTTGTTGGCATTGCTCCTGAGCCTAGTTTCTCTTCTCCTCCATGGCTTCTACCATCTGTGCGGTGACTGGAAGCTTCAATATATCTCCTCCCTAGAAGCCTATCTATTCCACTCTTGATTTTTTTGCGTCAACCTCCATGACTAGTTGTCTAACCTTGTCCTGCAGAGGCTCCAACTAAGATTGTCTTGCGATCTTCTTAGCTTTAACACTGCTTTCTCCTCTTCCTGTAGGTTCTTCATTTATGCAGTTGTCTTAATATTTTGTGGTAGTGACATTGTCTTCTATCATTGTTTTAATTCTTCCATTACTACATTTACCTTATCTTCCCTTCCTTGCAGGTATTGCAAGCTCCCATCTTCTAAGAGTTGTGTCCACAACTGGCCACTTTTTTCCAACATCTCTGTCATCCTATGTATGGCCTGCGCTATACTCTCCACATATTTTTTTGTGTCTTGTTCTTGTTGTGGTATTACTTCTGGAGGAGGAGTGGGTACTCCATGCTCCTCCAACTCATTTATCTAGTCCTTGTACTGCTCAAAGGCATGCACTATTTTCTCTATCTTCTCTTCATAAGATAATCCCTCTGACTCTGTGCTATTTGGGATGGATTGGAATACTGTGCCAATATACTTCTCCATCTCTTCCAATTTCTGTTGTGCTATCTTATTCGCCTTCCCTTCTTGGCTAATTTCTTCCTTCAGTGTGATATTTTCCTCCTGTGCTATATGTAAGCTCGTCGCATCATACCTTGCCCTGGACTGAATTTCCTGTGTGACACTAATTTGTAATTTATAGAGTGCCTTTTTCAAGATCTTGGGAAATGCCAAGTCCAATGTCTATATTTCCTTCAGGGGCCTTTGTGCTTCCTCCCTGTCGATGATCAACATCTAAGGGGTTATGATAAAATTGGCGCTCCCCTGTGCTGTAATTTGAATTGTTTCTCCAACAAGAACTCCTTCCTTAGTTTTTGTTGGTTTCTCTTTTTGTGGTTGCTCTGCCCTGATCCTCAATTGCTCTGGTGCAATTTTCACTTCTTACACCTATTCCAAAATCAAATCCTTGTGCCTATCAACATTCTCCCACACCTCCAATAGTCAATATTTGACTGTTGTGGCTATTAGTTCAACATCATCTGTTGTTAGCAATGTTTCCAGTGGATTTTTATGCGCCTTTGCCTTCTTCTTGGGGTCACTTGCTTGCTCCCCTTTCCTCTTCCTTTGGGCATCTAATGGTTCAAAATTATATGGAATCTATGTATCCATACTTATCTCCTACCCAATTTCTTCCTCCATAGGTATTTATTATGTCTATGTCCTTTTTTCTCCTGTGCGCACCTGTTCTATTGTAACTCCTCGTGTTTGTCCTGTGCACGGTGGGCCTTGTGTGGAACCACCCTGTGGTTTCTTCTATGTCATGTGTTTCTTTTGTATTGGGATGCTTCCCCCCACTTTTCCTTTTGTGAAATTCTTCTTTTTGCTCGCATTGTTTGTGTATGTCTGTTGTGCATGGAATGTTTCGTCCTGCATCTAAGTCTGTTCTCTTGGCACTATCCTTGGGATTACGAGTACTTTCCATTCATCTAGCCACTCTTGGACCTCCATCTGTATGTCCTACATCTTCACGCAACAACTCAGTTGTAGCCACTCCTTGGCTAGGTCCCTCTTTGCCTACACCCACATGTTGTGGTGCGTTGCCTGAAATATTTCTATCTATCCAAACTCTTGGACAATCTCTGGTGAAATCCTCCAGGTACTGGCTACTAGCTCATGGATCTCTAACAAGTACCTCATAAAAGTGTCATTTTTTTCCTTCTTCCTCTTTGGGTCTGTTGTGATCCTAAGAGAAGTGTAATGGGTTGTGCCACACTTTCCTATCCTCTCTATGTACTTCTTGTACACTGATTCTTTCCACCCTATCCATGCAATGAGGATAAGTAACCACAAGTAGTGGAAGTCAGAGCCCCAATCCTATGTGTATTTACAATCCTCCAGGAATGAATTGAGAAAGTATGCCCCCTAGCTCATTGAGATCCCATTTGTGCATTACGCTATATCTGATACCACTCATGTTGGCACTTCTTCCTTCCTACACTTGCACATCAGTTTTCACCCTAGCATCCTTGTGGAAAATCTTGTCGCAATATCGTTGATGTCATTGATCGTGATTCCCTTATTTCCTCTCTCTGTGTCATATTTTGCCTTGATCTCATCGGAGATGGCCTTTTCCTTTGTCTTATATTCTAAGTATTTCTCTGGCTTCTCCCCATCTATGGGTAGCCCGGTGATATCTGTGATCAAGTCCACATTGATAGGCATTGGCCTATCCATCAACAAAATTCCTCCATGCACCCTTGGTAGGATTTTTTTCATACATCCATTGATGTGTTTACCACACCCAAAATGTGGTATGTCTAACATGTTCATGATCCCTGTGTTTTAAAGTCCCAAAATCCATTGAGAAGGCTCCAATAGTGGTGCTCCTGATGAGCCCTCTCCTTTTCACTCCATGTAATTTGTTTGCACCAAATCCAGGAATTTAACGACATATGCAACATCATGATCTGAGTATTTCATGGTGTTTACTCCTCCCACCATTTCATCATTGGTCTTTACTCCCTATGGGATATGTGGCATAATTATTACCAACTCCACCTGTGCTCGTTGTATGCCCTGCACACTGCTTTCAGCTTGCTTTTTCTTCTTCCCTTGTGAGGAGGACGCCCCAACCTCTAGTACATCCTCATGCTTTGTTTCATGTTCTTCGTCTGGGTTTAGGCTCTATTATGTTGAAACCATGGCTTATTATTCATGTTGTGGCCCTTTTCCCTTAGACATGTCAGATTCTATCATTTCTGCATCCTCCTTCGACTACCCGACCTCCTGTGATGAGTTTCCATCTTCCTCGACCTATGTGCTATGTGGCTCATACTCCGATGCATGGATTTCATAAACATCCATGATTGTTTCAATGTCCTCTGTTCCTGTTTGCATCACCTGAACACTGCTTCTTTTGTTTCAACCGACCCTTCTCGGTGCTCCAACTCTCGGTGGCGACATCTTGAAAAAATTCGGATTGCTAAACTATAAATCTCCACTGGATATCAGAATTATTCACTCTTTCACGATGAGGGTTCATTCTTCTCTCTTCTCCTTAGATAAAACACAATTGAATTCCTTTCCCCCCTTTTTCGACTTTATAGTGGGATGGTGTATTGACAGTTGTTTTTCACTGACAATTGTCACTTTTTCACTTTTTACTGCGCGCTCCACTTTTTGTGCTTGTCCACTGTTTTCCAGCGTGTGGTGTCTTCAACACTGGTTTTTCTGTGGCACACTGTTAATGCTAATAAATCTATTACATCAAAAACCCTATAATATTCTTCTATCTTTTTGTTATATTTCTTATTTTTATGGATTTTTGTCTTTTTCTTCTAACATCTACTATATACAATATGTACAATCATACATTTTCTCTTTGTTTTTACCTCAGGTTGTTAGGTCGTTTGTCTTGATACAAATTCAGTTGAATTCCATTCACCAGTCCTCTGAGATTCTTCCCTACAATATATTTCAATTGCACAACACCTCCATTTCTAATGGCCTCTACCTGATAAGGCCCTAACCAATGCATTTTTAACTTCCTTGGGTGCTTTAAATACATGTTTTCATAGAGGATAACTAGATCTCCTTCCTTAAATATTTTCTTCTTTATGTTCCTATCATGCCAAGATTTGTCCTTTGATTTTTGTACTTTCTGGTGAAATCCTACTAAAATATCCACTTCTTCTAGATCCATCAACTGATCCAATCTTTCATGCGCATCACCTTCTTCTGTCATGTTGGTGATTGCTACAATGCATAGACTAGGTATTAAATAATCTAGTGGAACCACTGCTTCCTACCCATACACCAGTATAAATGGTGTCTTTCTTGTAAGATTCTTGCATGTAGTCATGTAATCCCATAACACTACTAATACCTTTAAATCCCAATCATCCCTATTCACATTGCAAATCTTTGTCAATGCATTTTCTACAATCTTGTTAAAATCTTCTACTACACCATTTTCCTAGGGATGGTAAGGTGTGCTCTTCTGATGATGTATCTCAAATTCTTCTATCATAGATATGATTGTACTGTTAATAAAATGAGTTCCCCGATCACTCAAAAAAGTTCTAGGACATGCAAATATGGTCACCATGTTCTCAAAGAGAAACCGCATTGTAGTTTTTGCACTACAATTTTCTACTGGGGTTGCTTCTTCCCATCTAGTTAAGTATTTTGTCCTAGTGATGATGTATCTGGCTCTTGATCTAATTGTTGGTGTATTAATGGGTCCAATGAAATCCACAACCCATTTATCAAATACTTGTAAAGTTACTTGAGGCATGAGTGACATTTCCCTTCTGGATGGTTTTCCCACCCTCTAATAGTCATCACATGTATGAAATATTCCTTTGCGTCCTTATGCATTGTAGGCCACCATAATCCTACATGCAACACCTTCTGTGTTGTAGGATTTCCTGCATAGTTCCCTCTAGCTATTCCTTCACGTTCTTCTGCTAACACCATGGAGCATTCATGCTCCATCACACATCTTCTCAGAATTCC
>JZKD02S0563905.1:168744-184142 GCA_000966675.3 Picea glauca
ACATATAGGAGCCAGCGGCATCCAAAAACCTAACCCAATGACCTGGATTAGTCCAAAACCCTAATTCCTTAACCGGAAATAGAAAACCATCGGCAAAAAACCATGTGCCGAAAAATCACCTAATATCATGTGGTCTCGGAAATATGTCGTCCCGAAAATATGTCAGCCCGGCGAAAATATGTCGGCTCGAACCGACGAAAATATGTCATCCCAAAAAAAAAAAAAATCGGGGGCGCTGCCCCTGAACCTCCGCACAGGGGGCTCCACGCCCGACGCAGGCACTCAGACACTACTACTCGTGCAAAGAATATAACACATACCCAACAACAAGTGGTTTCATGAACCATCATCACTGGAATTTTGAACTCCCCCCTTTAAGGTGCATGAGAGTTACATCATTGTACTCCCCCCTTCTAGGCTCAAGAGAGTACCATACTTGTTCCATTTGAGTACAACACAAGTTGGGCATGCGGAAAAAACCACATGTTATCTCATCCCGTGAGGGCCATGCTCGAAAGCTACGCCATAAGGGGACCACTTATGTGAGGTACAAAAATTTTATGTGATACAAGATTGGTCTTTACTCAAGATTGAATTCTATGGTAAGACTTATATAATCACTTGGTTGTTGATGACCATTTCCAAGGATCAATCCACTCATAGTGAATCTTCAATCGTGCAGGTTTCTTCAGTGTTGAAAATTTGTCTGAAGAATGGTTATGCTTGCCACAATGTTGGCAAGGATGGAGATCAAAACACTGATTCTCCTTGTGACCAACTCAATTACAACGTTGGCACATATCATTCTGATGTTGAACTTGAACAGGTGAAGTTGAAGCTTCTTGAAGGAATCCAACACTATGGAACTTGATTGGTCTGGAATAATTGGGAATATGAAAGGTAAATTCCTTGTCATATACAAGTCTTCTTCTATTCTTGTTGTAGATGATTTCTTCCCAATGTCTGATGATGGGCTTGGAAAGAGTATTATGAACCTGTTGTTTTGAAATTCGTGGAAGCAGATTTACTGCATGTCGATGCATCATTGAAAATTTTTCTTCATTAAACTCAAAAGAAAACTCTTGAAAAGTAGGTTCAAGAATAGCATCGTCTTTGTCTACATATGAAGTTGTCTTATTGAGCTGCTCCTTCATTGACTATTGATTAAAAACATCATCATCGTCATCATAGAGAGGATTGCGCTGAACATAAACTAGTTCAAAACACTTCACCGGC
The DNA here is from genome assembly GCA_000966675.3 of Picea glauca. Classification (NCBI taxonomy): domain Eukaryota; kingdom Viridiplantae; phylum Streptophyta; class Pinopsida; order Pinales; family Pinaceae; genus Picea; species Picea glauca. The sequence goes on from JZKD02S0563905.1 coordinate 169,981, forward strand.
TGTTGATTTTTGAGATCTATAAACTTATCATTCAATAGATGGGATTGTTCTTGAAGAAGTATAACTTTAGCTTGCATCACTTGCAAACAAGTTAGCATTGATTGAAGAGTTGTTTTGTTCAATATCATTGTGTTGTCTTCAGTGGTGTTTATTAGAGTGTTTAGTAACACTAATAATTTACGACTTCGCTCCATTTGAACCCGCTCGATTGAACTTCTCATTCACTTGCTCTTCTCACTTGCTTGAATTTGTTTCTCTCTCGCTTGAACTTGATTCTAGGAAGTTGAGGATGTCTGTTACCACCGAAAATGCATCCAAACTTGTGATGTTTACAATGATTTGAGTTAAGCTACTCAACCTTGTCAATTTCGACTCAAAATTACAATGAATTTTGGGTGTCATGATCAACCGAGAATGCACCCAATGAAAAAGAAATTAAACTTGATTTGATTGGACACTTACAAAATAAGTATAGTTGATATTCAAATTTGATAATGCTTTGAGTCCTTGATTATGAGCATGATGTGTCCAATGTTGATGTGATTGACAATTTGATATCTTCTTTACTTCTTAATTGATAGCTTTGATTGTGCTTGAATTTATGTGCTTCACTGGCATTAATTGTGTGCTTATTAACCATATTTTTACTCCATGTATGTGGGATAACGTCAAAACTAGACGTAAATTGGCTCATAAGACAACCATTAGAAAATCACCAGCACCCACTACACAAGGTGTACCTAAGATCCCCTTATTCAATTTCGGGCGGATCTAGGACACAGAGCAAAAAACTTCAACTTTTATTATAGATATATACTTTTATGATCACAATACAAATAGAAGACTTCAATGGTCTTCACGTCCCAATTCCACTGATAAGAAGAACCTTATAACTCCCTTTTACAAAATTTAAACTTGAATGCAATTGTTAATATTGCTCCAAAATTCCTCCAAGCCTACCCCTTGAAGTAAAAACTACTTTGATTTTACAAAATGCCCAGTTTAAAAAACCTCAAAGACATTAACAAAAATAACCTCTCCTCTTCAAACTACAAAAATAAACTTATTTCTCCTTTACAAATGTCATACAAAAAAGACAAAATTTGTCTTCTTATGGCTCCCAATGAAACTATTACAATGTTTTATAATTTAAAAAAACATATTATTAAAAAAGGATTCTTAAAATGTGTGCATAGACTTGTCTTGTATGCATGCAAATTTTTAAAATAACCAAGAGTCTTTCAATATTCACTCACATCCAACATCATATCATAATGAAGAAGATGTGCCATTTTTGAATCGATGGGTGCACAAATCTCTCCATTGAGATTTTAATAGATCCGCTTCCATCTCGAAGATGAATCCCTTTTTAATGCCATTAAATACACAGACAAAGATCCTTGCATGGATGTTTATGAAGACGTGCATACAAATGCATCATTAAGACAATAGATCGGCTTCTCTCTCAGAGGACTCAGACTTCGACTTCTGTTTCTGCTCCAACCACCTCTGAACCCCAAAAGTAGTCGAACAACTTTCTGTGAAAATCCTTATTTATCTTCTTGACATGCATGAAATTAGAGTAACCACATGTGTTGCAATTATTTTCTTCAAACTGTCTACACATATCTTTTCTCTTCATCCAACGTTGTATGTGAACAAGCTTCCATTTTCCTCTGCCTTTTGATGTTTCCTGTCTCAAATGAAACACTAAAGATGATTTGGAATGGCCTTTTTTGTACTACGAGGTTCTTTGAATTAGAACATGAATGTCATCATCTTTGATGCCTATCACTTTAAATATCTTTATTATGTGATAGATCTCGTCTCCGCTTCCCCACTAGTAAATATCCTCTTGTTCTTTCTTTTGGTCACTTTTATTGTTCCATCAGAACAATAAGAATGATTCTCATCTGGTCTCAAAAACTTACTGAAACTCTACATCTCATCATGATCACAATGAAGCTGAAAATATACATGCAAATACTATTACGCTGGAAAAGAAAATATACCTAAATGCTATTTGCATACCTTGGGTCTGAAAACTTTGCTAGCGGTTATCCTTAGCTTCTTTACAACAAGAGACTCGGACTTCGACATTAACAATAACCGATCGATCGAAATAAAAAACTACCTTGCATGGCCTTCAAAGTGGTAGTCATTTCTCAAGCTCCCTCTCTGGAATCGAACCCTAATTCTCCGTCACTTTCATCATTTTCAATGAACTTTCCATTTTTACAGATCTACCATGGATATGCAAAACCAGGCCAAAAACTAAATCAGCCAATAGAGAATTTAGGAACAATCGGCCGTTTGAATCAATCTCCTCCAATGCGATTTCTTTGAAAGTGATTTCTGGAAAATAGATCAATTCATCATGATTTGGGATATTCAAATCCATCTCCCCTAAAGATAGGGAGTCTCATCTCATCTGCCATAGATCTTCCTAGGTTTCTTGTCTGAGTATGTGGTGGACTACTAGTAATAGTAATCTGAACGGTCTAGTAACTTTGATTACTCTGATTGCTTAATGTTGTTGAACCAACAGGAGTGTTAATAGTACTTACTTCAATAGTATACGCAGTTCCTAAAGTTTCTAGCTTTTCTCGATGAAGTTCTTTAGATTCCTCTTCCACTACCCTAGCAGGTTTGGAGTGCTCTTCGTCTGTCAGATCTACCTCTTCTCCATTGTAGAAACCCTTGTCCCTGTAGTTCTGCTTGAATAGGTTCGCAAGATGAACTTCTCTGAACACTCTCCCACTGCGTGTATGTCCAGCCTCTGTGTCACTTTCGCTATCTAAAATCCTGAACATTAGACTTTTTAAGTCTGATTGATCTACTGTATCTTCAATATGTTCTTCTCATGCAATAACATCTTGATTCTCAACTTCAAAAAATGTAAAAATTTTCCTCTGGGTCCCTTGAAGAAATATCTCTCAGCTTGGCTATATGACTCTACTCGATCAACAACAAACTCAGTGATGTACCCTCCAATGGTGCTATCAAACCAATGATCTACTTCTCTTTACATGAAGTTGTCAACTCTCTTGACCTTCTTGATCAACGCCGACATCCAAACTATAGGAGGTCTAGATCTGACCTCAAACTGGGTATTTTCCAACCTGGATAACCACTCATATAGCTCCTGATGGATTCCTCCAAAGAATATCTCATGTATATCAGTAAAAATATGTCTCTCCAACCAATCCTCTGTACTAAGATTAGGGTTCTTGTTCTGGGCTTCAGCGAAGTCCTTTTCTAGATCCTCTATCCACTTTTGAATCTCTGTCTTTAATGGAAAGGAACCATTTGTTGGTACAGGGGTAGACCCAAGGTTCAAATCCAATAGCACACCAACAAGCTCTAACTACTGACCCTTTCAGCTACACCTACAAAGTAGATGCAATCTCACCCAAAGCAGCTATGGGGGGGTTGCAGGACAAAGATGTCTACAACCAAGGAAATATCAAGTGGATCCAATACTAGATCAATATAGCATGCATATATCACTTATAATCTTAGATATATTCCATACATCTTATCATATCTACCACAATATTGTAATAGAAATGTATCAAATGATAAGAATAGAGCATCAATCACACATAACACAAAGTATACGTGGTTCACCCTCTCTCTAGGGCTAGGTCCACATAACTATGCTTTATAATATATTAAGATGAAGCATACAGTTCTAATCTGCACTCTTAGCCAACATATCTTCTCTCTTCTTCTCTTGACCTCTCCCCTCCCTATGCACCCAACTGCAGGGTTGATCTTCGCACCCAGCTGAAGATCTTACAATACAGAAGGCTCTCACTCTTATCACTTCTCTCTCTCACACGATACTTCTTACTCAATAACAATCACAATCCCAACAATTATCTTACCAACCCAGCCTAGGTCCTCTTGACCTTTATTTATACTTTACAATAGCTCACCGACATCCTTAGGCTGAAGCCTAAGTGTCAAAACCCTAGATACCAAAACCCTAGGTGTCTAAACCCCTAGGTCAACTTGACCAGCATTTTTAGGGCTTTTCCAGCCTATATTTCCTTCCTTCTCGCGCGATGTTCCAAAGCATATAACGGTGTATTTTTCCACTTGTTGAGTTGTCCACGATCCTTCTTCCTTGTTGAACTGTCATCCTCGATCTCCTCGTCCAACGACTTGATTTCTCAGACTTCGCTCCATCTTTTCTACTCTTTTTCTCACTTCGACCCAATAACAGTCACTGTGTTTTCTATGAAGTTCTTGTTTTGCCTTTTTGTCCTTGGTCTTTTCTTACTTCTATAACCAAGGGCCAACACATATCAAAAATAGGATTATCACACATCTATGCATTATTCGATGTGGAGGCTTCATTCTCCTTGAGGAACTCCTTCTTTACTTCCTTGAAATTTTCCTTCTCATTATTTGCATCAAACTGTTGCTATGGCTGAGTATTCTTTTGAATCTAGTGTTGTGATTCCTTCTTATGATCTTGCACATTTGATCCTATCTTTACTCCTCCTCTAGTTACTATATTTATGTTCCTCCCAATATCCCTTATTTTTTAAGCACTCCACTGAACATTATGGTTATTTATATTCCTCTTCTCCTAGATCTCCATCATTAACTTCGGGAACTCTTCTATCACGTGATATGTTGCATGACAGTACATACATGTTGTTGTTGGTTGAGGAAAACATCTAGCATAATGTCCTTTCTATTGACAATTATGGCAGATAATAGGCCCTCTACCTCTTCCCATTCATCCTCTTCCTCTACCTATGAATCCTCCTCTATTACCCTGTGGATCCATGTTCTGTTGATGATATTATGGTCCCTGATTATACTCCAGGGGTTGCTAAAAATTTAGCACTTCTTGAAATTGTTGTGCATTGCCAAAATGTGGTGCAGTATGTCCCGCCATCAACTCAGCCTGCATCCTGTATGCATATGAGGTTCTTTCCTTCATTAAATTCAGGGTTCTACAATTTTTATCTTCATGCCCCACTAACTTACAAAAGTTACAGAAATTATTATTCGGTTGTATCTTGTACTTTTGCATCATAGGGCAGTGATAAGGATCATGCCCATGTGTCTTGCATATTTCAGACCAAGGACCTCCTGCATGAAATGGATTTGGAATCCCTACTCCCAAGTACTACACAAATGTCAGACACGCATTTTTGTGTTGTCCCTCTAATCTGCACAAGGTACACCACATTGCTTCTCATTTCTCCCTACTTTTATTCTGGTTTAATTGCATTGTCAAGTTCTTCAGATCTTCCTTCAACTCCTCTATAGTTGGATCTGTCTACTTATACTGATTCTCCTCTAACTACATCGCTGCTTGCAGTTCCTCTTCCTGGGTTTGAAATTTCTTTTGTCTCAATGGATATTTGAAGTGTGGTAATAGAGAGTTTATAAACAATTGTTTGTGTTGCATGTCATAAATGGGATACTTCAGTTTACCTCTCAATGTCTTGAAATTATGATCGATGTCCCATACAAACTCTCATGGTTTCTGTCTAACCTCAATCATCTCATTCATAAATTGATCCTATGATTTTAGCCTCTAAAACTTCGTGATCAATGCCTGCTTGATCTCTACTACTGTTTCTGGTACACCTTGTGGATTGTTTACTGCTAGAATCATATACCAATCTAGCTCGCAGTTTCTGAATGTTATTGCTAGGTGTGCTACTTTTGCTGCCTCATTAGTGACTCTTTTCACTTCGCATATTCGCTCACACATGAATAGGTTCTTTTATGGGTTTCCTAATCCATCCCCATTAAATTATGGTAATATTATCATTGGATCTATGCCTTCCATTGTCGAATGTGTTATACCCACTATGTGTGGTACTACTATCTATGTACTATTGTTCAGACTTGAACTCCCACTGGTGTTGCTAATGCTACTTACACTTGTACCACTACCTGCACTATTGATGGTACTTCCACTTGTACCCAAACTTCTATTTTGATCTCCTATATTCCTCTGACTGTCATTCACTTGTTCTCTAAACAACTCTTTGTTTGTCGATGTGTTAGTCGTACATGGGGTTGTAGGTTCTACACTGATTTGGATCTGGACAAGGGTATTTGATTCCTCATGAGATATCTCTCCTCTAGTCTTTCTTTCGTATGTGGAACACAATATTTATTCAATGTGATCCATATCATGGAGATCCTTGAACTCTTCCTCTTCAGTCTCGAATCCTTCCCTCTCGGCTACTGCCATTTTCTTCCTATTGATCTTATACTGGTAGGTTCGTCCACTTTGTGTCGTTCCTACCTTCTGCAAAATTTCCTGGATCTCCTCTTGATCCATCATAATTAGATATTTATCTTTACTGCACTCTCCTCTATCCATTTCCCCCTCCATCTTAGACCTTCCTCAATGTTTCCCCTAACTCCCCCATGCATGCAGGGTAGTTTAGTTGTCTAATTCCATAGTTAATACCCCTTTATCATGCAAAAATATCTTGATCGAAGTGTACAATGACCTGATGTACCTTCCCCTTGGGCCCTTAAGAAAATCCTGCTCTACTACACTGTAATACTTTGATGTATCTATTCAAAACTTGGTGGTATACCCCACTACAATGTTGTCTAGGCAGAAATTTGTTGCGCACATGAATTTGTTATTCAACTGTTTTAATCGTGCGATATTCTCTTCCCTCCACTCCATTAATATAAATCTATTTGTCGGATGGGTATGTTTCAACTGTGTTATCCACTCCTGAAATAGCGTGGGAAACTCACTAAATAAACTCATGTATTTCGTTGAATACGTATCTCTCCAAGTATTGTCTTGGATTAAACTTAGGGATTCTATTATCTTTATGGGAAAACTCTAGTTCTTGAACTGTCAACCATATTTCAATCTCTTATTTCATGGGATTCCAACCTACAAACATTCCCTTTCTTAATCCCTCGTGCTATACTGCATGATACATCCCTCCCGATATAATCTTCTGAGTTACAAGCAACAACAAAACCATTGTTGGTTACCTATGGGATGACCTAGGTTCTAACTATAGGATTACCAAAAACCCTTTGGCCATCGTCCCTTCTGGATACCAGAAGGAAACACAACGCATAAAGTTGATCCAGATTATTTTCAGCACGAAATGAGATCGGAGATATAATAAAGAAATGCACAAAGATATCATAGATATTCAATAATATAACAGAAATATATCAAAGATGCAACCATAAACACAGAAGTACAGTAATACACGATTTATATTAATGAAATAAATGTACGGAGACTATAAAAATACAGATTGAAAGACTCACTAGAATGGTGGCATCTTATCTCTGAGAAGAGATGTGACGGCTACTCGCATTCGCAAGAAGATGATTACAATGAGGCTCTGAAGGCATTTTTACGATAAGAAGGAATGCCAAAAACCCTAGACATCCAAAAACCTAACCCTAGGAGATGAAGTGCCAAAAGTCATGTGGGCCCCGTTTGGGTAAGCGAGTACATCAACTTCCTGGGGTCGTAACTTTTTCATACGATCTCCATTTTAGGCATGTGATAGCTTGTTGGAAGGTATCGTTGAGGAGATTCATTTTGGGGGATAAATCGTGCATTTAGATATCATTGAGAACATATATCTCGAAAAACCTTCATTTGGGCCCTCAAAATGGCCCTGGAAGTTAAAACCTGCTAAAAATAGTAAATTGCCAAAATTGCCAGAAAATTGTTTTGAGCCAATTGGAAAAGGTGGGTGGCCACCGATATCCACCTGGATCAAAAGTGCACTATGAAACCTCACCCAATATGGATTCAATGGGTGTTCGTAGGACTCATATGTCTACAACCATGGGATGGGATGCGTTTCTCTCTCAGAGGCATTGGATCTACTCTCTGCTAGCCCTCAAACCCTCATTAGATCTTAGTTTAGAACAATAACCCTAATATTCCAATAAGAATTCATTAACCATTATATCATCATGTATTTAATGAAAGGTATTCATCTACTGTAACATAATATTCATATCTAAACACTAGCTATGACATTCATTTACTTAGTCTTGTTCTGCAGATTTCATGAGTTTCTCCTTAGTGCGCAGTAATATTACCTTTATAAATTAACATATTCATCATAAATCTTGTTAACTCAAATATAATAGTAAGAAATGAAAACATTCATACACATGACACCGATATACCTTGGTTCACCCCCTCTTGGGCTATGTCCACAAATATTTATCCCTTGGGCTCTTTATTCATATTCTTGCAAAATCCAGTGTTGTGCACTGTACAATTCTTCCACCACTACATCTAATCTCCACATATCACAAAAGTATATCAACAAGAACTCCTACTCAACAAAAGGATATACTACAACATCAACAACACACACACCAACAAAAGGACAACCTCTTCATCATCCTAATACATTCTACTTATAAAAAACTGGGAAAATTCCCTTACAAAAACCCTAATCCTAAGCGGATGAGGTTTCTCCACTCTTAAACTACTCCATCTCAGTTGGTCCTTGATCCAACCGTTCTTCAATTCAATGCTTGTCCACTTTCCAACTTCCCCACAATAGTTTTTCGACTTTGTAACTACTTTTCTCAGTGTTGGTTTTCCTCTGTTTATGGCACTATTTTTTCTCTATTTCCGGTACGCTCCCCTATTTTTCGGTGTTGTCTTGAAGTCTTAAAAATTTCCTTGGTTTTCTCCCACAATTGGCCTACGACATAATGATGCGCATTCCATTTCATTACTATGGCCAACGAAAGTATAGTCCTGATCGAGGTATATCTCGCAACGTGAGAAAATGTCTCCTCATATTCAATGCCCTCCTTTTGAGAGAATGCTCGAGACACAAATATAGCCTTATAATTTTCAATACTGCCATCAACTACATGTTTCGTTTTGTAGATTCATTTTGAACTTACTATTGATTTCTCCTTCGTTCCGGGGACCACATCCCATACATCATTCTTTACTATGGAATGATATCCCTCCCCCATGGAATCCTTCCATACCCTCTTTTTTGTAGCCTCTTCATAACTGGATGGTTCTGCATCCATGGTATCACACAAACATGCCACATAGCTGGAATACAATTTCGGCTTCTTACTTTCCTTGAGATATTTTTCTGGGGCACCATAACTTTCTACATCTCTGATGAGATCCTATGACCAAGCTAGTATTCTCTTGAGAGACGAAATCTATACTAGCCTCTAAGGTTCTTCCATGTCATTATCCTCATGAATTACTTCCTCTAGTTCAAATGTTTATGCCTCTGGAACTCTAGTAACTTCATTCTCCTCCTTGTGAACCTCTTTTGCATAGTCCTGTTTTGATTTGCTGAAATTTGCACTCTCATCAAAGGTGATATCTCGGCTAATATAAACTTTCCGATGACCAAGAATATATATTTTGTATGCCTTCGATGTGTCTCTATAACCAACAAATATTCCATTCATTCCAAATGGATCCAATTTTATCGTTTTTTCCTTGGGGACATGCAAAAATATGGGGCAGCCAAATATCCTTAGATGGATGACTTCCGACTTCTCTCCTAAAAACATCTCCTTTGGTGTCTTGTTTTCAAGTACTTTGTGGGGACTTCTGTTTTTTCACGTACACTACAATATTTGTTGTTTCTTCCCACATATGCATAGGTAGATATTGATCATGGATCATAGCCTTCATTGCTTCCATGATTGTCTGATTCTTCCTTTCTGCTACTCCATTCTTCTGAGGATTGTAGGGAGTAGAAATCTCCCTCTTAATCCCAACTTCCTTGCAATTTATTTGAATTCCTCTCAAGTGAATTCTCCTCCATTATCTGATCACAAGGTATTTATCTTCCGCTCTATCATGTTTTCTACTAGTGCCTTAAATTCTTTGGATTTTCCAAACACTTCATTCTTTTCCTTCAACAAATGGATCCAAGTTTTATGTGAGTAATCATCAATAAAAGACACATAATATACATACCCTCTTAGTGAAGTTGTTGACATCACTCCACACACATCCAAGTGCACGATGTCCAATATTGTTTTGGATATGCTATCACTGTTAGGAAATGATTTCTTCATGTTCTTTCCTTGTGCACAACCTTTGTACACGTCGTTTGGTTTTTCTTGGATCTATGGTAGTCTCATCACCATCTTGTTCACACTCGGTAGGGCCTTGTAATGTAGATGAGAAAATATCCTATGCCATAATTCACTGGGATTCACAGTGTCGTGAATTAATGTTGAATCTAATTTCCCTTTCAATTTGTAAAGTTCTTCCTTTTGAACTCCAATCACCACAACATCATCAAAATTCTTCCCTCTAGGCCACATAAGAAATTGTCCATCAACAAATGCAACTTTGTAACCCTTCTCATACAATGTTGAAATTGAGACAAGGTTCTTCTTCAATCCAGGAACATTGAGAACTTCCTTCATCTTCATTGGATTTCATGAGTCTAACTTGTAGGAGGCTTCCCCTACTCCTTTGATCAGATACTAATATTCATCTCCCAATTTCACCTTGTGCGGTGAATCCTTATGAGTAAGGTTAGAAAATGAGTCTTTATAACCTGTCATGTGCTTGGAAGCACCATTGTCCACTAGCCAAATGTCACTTCCATGAGTGATAGTTCATGTAAGGGATGAGATAAGAACATACTCCTCATCACTTGATTCATCTTCCTTTGCAACCTTCTTGGGTGGCTCATCATATTCAGCTGTATGAACATGATGCCTTTTACCTCCTTTCTTTTCCCTTGGTCTCTGAATGAGGGAACAATTCCTAGAAATGTGTCCCATTTTACGACAACCTAAACATATTATATTTGGGTTATTTATTTGGCCCTTCTGAAACTTGTTGGGTGAGGAGGGTTATTTCTTTTTCTTTCCTTTCCTGGTGTGGGCGGCTAGGGATTGATTATCATATGTCATATTCTCTTCTCTTGCTTCCATCTTTGCTTCTTCGTGGTTGCAATCTTCCCATAGACTAATGAACTTGGGTAGCTTCCTTCTTGAGAATATCCCTTGAATAAATGCATCCCATGACCTTGGGAGGCCATTCAAGGTGGTCATCACCATTTCTTCTCCATTCACTATATCACCAATGGCTTCTATCTTCTCCTTGATCTGGTTCACTCTTGAGAAGTAAGAGTGGATGGTTTATGAATTTTGCATCCTCACGTTCTTTAACTAAGTTCTCAAGGTCATTCTTCACTTGATGTTGTTGCCTTCAAGCAGTCGAGTTAAGGCATCCATATTTTCTTTTGGAATGGACAATGAAGATATGTGATGAATAAGATGGTCCTGAATGGAGTATACCATAATCCTCTTTTCTTTGACCATATCCTTCTTGTGCTTTACTTTAGCCTCACCTCCATTTGGTTTTGAAACCTCTTCTTTAGTGAAATTCTATAGATCATGTTCTTCTAGGAGGAGGGATACTCTATACGTCTAGTCTATCAAGTTTTTAGCTCCCTCCAACTTCTCATCAATCTTGGTTTTGTTAGCCATCCTACCCCTAAATCAAAAATTCTGGATTCTAAAGATCTGATCTAGGGAAAATATGTGCTCCACTAGGGCACACTTTTTAGTGGTATTGTATTGTTGATCAACCACTCCTATCAATAAATATGACTCTTTTTGTCTTTTAGATCTGTGATATGTCTTCTATTCAGGCCTGCTCTGATACCATGTTATAATTTTAGAAGTTACAGTTATCTTCTTTAACATTCATTAACAATTGCATGTAATAGGATTACTAAAAGATAAACAATCATAGAACACAAGATATATCCTAGGAAACCCTTGTGGGGGAGAAAACCCAACAACCAATTCTTCAGTATAGATTATTTCAACTAGTAAAATGTCACGTTATAGCTCTCCACAAATAGACCAAGACCAAGATACTGAAGACCAAGAAACCAAGACCTCCTGCACTAGACATCCTTTTCCATGCTCCAAATACAAAAGAGAAGGTGAGTTGTGTGCATATGAAAAAGAGAGGAACTCTACCTCTATTTATACACATAACTTGACTCCCAAAAATATGCAACCCTAAGAGGGGTCGTTTTTTATTTTACAATAAGGATAACAATAAAATAATAATTTATTTTGAGCCGATTTATACAATAAGATTACAATAACCTTCTCGAGGTTTTACCAATACAAATACAAAAGAATATCTTCTATAGTTACATCAAAATATCAACAATGTCAAGGAAAGGCATGGCATGTCAAGGTAAGGAAATGCATGGAAAGGAACGACATGGCATGCTAAGTCAAGGCATGGTATGGCATGTCAAGGAAATGGAAGGCATGGCATGTCAAGGCATGGCAAGACATGTCAAGGAAAGGCATGTCTTGTCAAGGCAAGGCATGGCAAGGAAACGAGTGACATGTCAAGGAAAGGCATGGCATGTCAAGGCAAGGCAAGGCATGTTATGTCAAGGCAAGGAAATACATGTCAAGGAAAGACATGGCATGTCAAGGAAAGGCATGGCATGTCAAGTCAAGGCAAGGCATGGAATGTCAAGGAAAGGAATTTCAAGGAAAGGCATGTCAGGGAAATGCATGGCAAGGCAAGGCAAGGAACGTTAAGGCAAGGCATGGCATGTCAAGGCAAGGAATGGAAAGGCAAGGCAAGGGAATGCATGGCAAGGAAAGGAATTCCAAGGAAATTCATAGTAAGTCATGACAATGCATGGAAAAGCATGGCATGGAAAGACAAGGCATGGCATGTCAAGGCAAGGCATGGCAATGCATGGCAGGGCATGGTATGTCAAGGCAAGGCCTGGCATGTCAAGGAAAGGAATGACAAGGAAAGGAAATGGAATGCATGGAAAGGAAAGGCATGGGAAGGCAAGGCATGGAAAGGAATGAAAACGCATGGTAAGATGTAATACCCCAAGGGTGAGCCCTTGTTGAATTGTAATGATGTTTAATGATGTTTATAGGCTGGTGAGACAAGTATTTATAAGTTGGGAGGCTTATGTGTTTATTAGGCCAGAGAACCTAGATGCAAAGGCCAATGAGCCAATTTTTGTATATGTAATTATGCAGATCATTAATAAAAATACATCGTTGCGTGTATACCAACCAGGAAGAAAGAGTTATGTGGGACTAAGATCCACTAGGAAGGGAAAGGGAAGGGGGATGAGAGGCTAGGAAAAAGGGGATAATCTTGATGGCTTAACCCAAGGGAATATTATAATGTATTTCCTGAATTACTAAGGTTTTGGAAATAAACCTTGTTATCCAAATTTCCTTTGGAGAGAGGAACGAACTCCAAGTGGAGAGCAAAGAGATTTTGGAGAGCCAAGTGTCATATAGGATGCATGTAGATTTATGTGGGAAATTCCATCGTTGTGGGGGTTCGTTGACCACTCTTTCCATCTTTTTCCCCATTCCCTAATGCACTGAGTATGCACCCAGTTAGCCATTTTTCCACCATTGTTGAACCCTATGCCATCATGAACTTCTATAACCTACACACACTGGTATTTTGTTGAGCCCATATCCTGCCTTACCTGATTTTTCTACTGTGGTTACCCATTGGACTTAAGAGATAGATAGAAGAAGAAGGTTGCCAGGCCTGTGGTTTGAAGAGGCGGTTTTTTAGGCACGTGGGTTGAAGAAGCAGGTTTTCATGCTTGTGATAAACTCTCTCCAGGTGAGAGATATTGTTGGGGAAGTAATTTCTCTTGGAGGGAGTCCAACAACAGCGACAAAGATCTGATAATTCCTGATCTAGCCTGTTGTTGAAGCCCTGGAAGGGAAGTGGAACAGTCGATGGACTATGGAACAATGAAGGTGTATATTCTTGGGGTGGGACAAGAATGTGGGGAATGAGAATCTATGAGTGGTGGGCCTAAGTAGGCTCCTTGGAGGGAATCTTTCCTGTTGCATTTTGTAACTTTTCGTAGTCTCAGCCTAGCCTAGAATTTCCTTTACCATGGGTGGATTTTAGTCCCATCTCGGGGGTGACCCATTGTTGATAGCTTGGAGCAACGTCGTCTAAGGCTGGGAGGTTTGTGGAAGGTCTACACGTAGTTGAAGGTATTCTCATAAAATATAAGTACCAATTCTATGTTAATTTTACATGTTGTGTTTAAGTACATGTCTGGAGTTTATCAGAATTGCATGTGTTTATTGCATGTATGTGTTTATATATATATATA
>JZKD02S0563905.1:208439-218669 GCA_000966675.3 Picea glauca
TAGAATTATTTAGCTTAGATAGTTTTTATTTAAAATTTCTTTCTCATAAAATTATAAAATGTCAAAAAAAAAAACAATAGTTTCGCTGTCTTAGGACAGTTTACCAATGATTTTCCCAGGTTTTCATTTAAATCTGTAATCTGTAAATATTGTACATTTGTAGTTATATCTAATTCTGTTGATAATTCAACATTTAATTTTATAGAATTATAGTTGTATGATTTAGGTAATAGATTGAATATATATACTTTAGATTTGTTTATTAGTTAGCTTTAATTGTCGTTTTTATTTAGATTAGTTCCTTAGTGTAGTTTTCTTTTGTTTTCCTAGGACTTAGATCATCTAACGGAGCCGCTAAACTTGTCAGGGTGGGTCATCCAAAATGTCTTGGGTTATTAAGACAACCCCGGACCGGATCCACTCTTCTAGTTGACGGACGGTCAATTTCGCCCGTCAACAAATGGCGCTAGAAGGAGGGTATGAAATTTATTAATGGCACGAGATGATCGTAAGACTCCTCCACCACCTAATCACTCACCTATAGTGACAAGAAGTCACTCAAATGACAACATTCCCCTTCAAACAGCAACCACATCAAACGACGATCCACGGGTCACAGTCGAACCAACAACACCAAATCCTATAGGTGGTGACATACAAGAGATTGTCCGCCAATCTCTCATAAGAACACATAGTTCCTTAGCTTGTTTGAGGCAACCAAATCGACCTTTGGACCAACCTTTAGATTTCTCTGATATCAGAGAACAACTTGGAGGCACTACCCTACAGATCCAATCCTCACTCTTGCTGCAGGAGGATCTGGAATACCTCCCTCACCATCTCCATCGTCTCCTTCTTCTTCGAGAGAAAACTCTTCTGACGAAGGCAGTTCCCCTTCTCAGCCTTCCACACCGACTACACCAATGGATAGCCAAAACAATCCTACTAGACCTTGGCTCAACCAGGATGTCGTAGTTGTACCTGGGGCTCAGCATCCCTTACCCAAACATCCGGAGAAGTGGCTTCCCAAGTTTGACCCTGAATCTAAACAAATTACCAAAGATCACATTAAAAAGTTTATGTTAGCCATTAGACTCTGTAATGTCGAGCATGAAGACATACTATGTAGGTTGTTCCCTTACAATTTTGAGGGCAATGCCTCTACTTGGTACTTTGCCCAGCAACCCCATACCATCGTGTCTTGGGAAAAGTTTGAATCCTGCTTTTTGGAAAAGTTCGAAGATGATAAAACTCTGGAAGTCCTAGTTATGGAAATTTCTAGCTTAAAAATGAACCCAAAAGAGAAAATTAAGGACTTTAATCAAATATTCTTAACACTTAAGAACCGAATCCCTACGGATTCTATGCCTTCCGAGAATCTTATCATAGCATACTATAATAAATCCTTGCATCAAAGTATATCCATTTGGGTTAAACGATCTAAGAAAGCCACATTGTTAGAAGCCTTTGAAGAGGCCAGCCAGATTCAAAAAGACATACTTAGTTTAAAAGACACCACTAGAAATGAAACAGAGACTAGTTCTTCTTCCAAAAAGAAGATCGAAATCCTCCCTAGACCCACTCAAAGTAAAACACAACCTGAAATCTCTGATTTAGAAAACTTATCTAAAGTCGTTCAAAAACTGTCAAATCAAGTTATAGATTTGAAAAGGATGGCCGAAGAAGATTCTTTGAGAAAAGGGCCTTACAAACCCCGGTTCAAGAAGCCCTTTCCAACCAACCGACCTAATCCAACTACTAAGGGCCTTAATCTTGAAAGTCTGCAATACGCCCTTCAAACAATTTTAGAAGCCCAGGATAACTTGATGCCTCCTGAGAGTCCTGAGGAGGTTGTTGAACAAGAGACAGTTCAAGAAGAAGAGTCTTCTCCAAACATTTTTGGACACTTCTTGGATAGTATTTTCCAAGCTAACTTCGAGACAGTTCATCCCTATAATACTAGGAGTAAGACAGTAAACAAACCTTCTTTTGAAAACACTACGACTTTGCCTCCAAAGTAATCTAAACCAGCTGAGACTAAACAGAGTCATGTCAACCCAAACTTAGATTACGATTTAGTTGAAGATCTTAAAAAGTTAATGGCTAACATTTCTTCTTATGAGTTATTGAAATTTCCATTTCTGTTACAAAAAATGTTACAAAACATTGCAGAGAACAGCAAAAATGGTAATTTAAGCAGTAACAAGGTTGTTCAGAACAAAGCTCCTCAGAAGACTTCCACTAAGAAAAATCCTGATATTCATGATAAATGAATCCTTCCTATAAATAATGTAAATAATGTAGATAAATTACCTTTAGAAACTGCGAGTAAACAACCACAAACTACCACCCTTAGTACTCGCAAAAATGTACCTCCATTTTTTTTAACTTTCGAAATCTTTAATAGAAATGTGCACAATTGTATGGTAGACTTAGGAGCGTCATCCAATGTGATGCCATGGTTTGTATGTCAGAAGATTAACGCTGAAGTTGAACCATCCACTTTAAAAATCATCCAACTTGATCGAACTAGTGTAAAAGTCGTAGGCGAATTAAGGAATGTGTTTATAAGATTATCGTCTAACCCCAAAGTTCATCAAGTTATTGATATTATGATTGTGGATATTCCAAAAGTGTATGGTCTGTTTTTAAGAAGGGACTGGTCAGAGAAGCTACACGGCTATTTCGCGACAGATTGGTCTCACCTGTGGCTTCCATACAACGGCAAGCCCAACAAGATCAAGGTAAATCATGAACACTACCTAAAGTTCACGGTCACAGATTTGAATGATCCCAACGAACCATTTACACCTTCTGCTGATTCACCCGAAATACAAGGGATGGATACCTTTTTCAGAAATTTCATAGCCAAGGCTTCAGCTATCACCAATCCAGAAAAAACAGTCTGAGATTGTAGCATATGTGCAGCCAGTAGCTTCTACACAATGGTCTCATACACCCGATCAAAATAAAATTTGGTCTCTTTATTTTGATGGGTCAAAGTCCAAAGAAGGAGCTGGTGCAGGCTGCGTTATTATCGATGCGGCAGGTAACAAAACATTGATTGCATGTAGGCTAGAATTTGAATGTACTAATAACACATCAGAATATGAGGCTTTACTGCAGGGCCTTAGAAAAGCTTTAGATATGAACATTCAAAACTTGGATGTCTTTGGCGACTCCGAAATCATGGTTAGACAGGTAAGATATTCTATCCACTGTCTGTCTCTGCATCTTAAAAGCTACCAATCCGAGGTATGGAATTTAATGAATAAATTTTATGCTTTCAATATAAATTATATTCCTAGATTGAATAATGCTGAAGTTGATCTATTAGCTAATGTATCTTCCAAAATATTTCCTGCAGAAGGCTTGTCCCTAGATGCATTCTTCGTCGAACTGTTGTTTAGGCCATCCATTCCTGACAACATCACGAACTGGAGAGTCTTCGACGACAATCAACAGATTATTAGCTTCCTGCATATGGAAGAAACTTTTCAAGGCGTGGTGATAGATGAATGCACTCACAACGACAATTTGCGCAATTTCACGGTAATACCAGATCCGAGAACTCCTCAATCTTCATCGGACATGGTAAATTCGATCCCTAAATTTGTAGTTAGATTAGAGAAATTTTATGATTTTCAAGATAAATTCAAAAAATCGGTCAACTGTAAAACCAATAGTTCCTCATTATCATATGAAAAAGTGAACTTAGGAACTAATGACAATCTGCAGTGCATTAATTTAGGCGTGGGGTGTTCTGAACAAGAAAAAGATGCACTTATTAAATTGTTTAAATAATTTAAAGATGTTTTTGCATGGACGTATGACGACCTTAAAACTTTTGATCCCAACATCATACAACACGTCATTCCTATGAAACCCCAAACCTTGCCTTTTCAACAAAAATTAAGAAAAATGCACCCTAATCTCGAACCAACTGTCAAAAAAGAATTAAATAAACTCCTGAATGCTAAGATAATTTTTCCAGTTAGGCACACTCAATGGGTTTCTAAACTTGTCCCTGTCCGAAAGAAGAATGGGGAAATCCGACTATGCGTTGATTTCTGAAACCTTAATAAAGCATCTGATAAAGACAACTATCCTATCCCACCCATGGAACAGATCCTTCAACAGGTATCTGGTTCTGAAAGACTATCCTTATTGGACAGTTTTTCGGGGTACAACCAAGTCCTGATGTCTCCTCCAAACCAACTTAAAACTACCTTCCGCACTCCGTGGGGCACCTATGCTTATCGAAAAATGCCCTTTGGATTGATTAATGTCGGTGCCACTTTCCAGAGAGCATGGACATCACTTTCTGAGGCTTAATCAATCAGTCTGTTGTATTTTACTTAGATGATGTTACTGTATTTTCTAAAAACAAAACCGATCATCTAGCTCATTTACGAGCCGTTCTACAACGATGTCGTAAATACAGCATTTCCTTGAATCCTAAAAATTCCATCTTTGCAGTAGAACAGTTTAAAATCTTAGAATTTATTGTGTCAAGCAAAGGGATGATTATCAACCCCGAAAGGACTCAATTCATATCAAAACTTCCCCCTCCTACATCCAAAAAGTTTATGCAGACTTTCTTAGGCCAGATAAACTTTGTTAGGAGATTCGTCCCCAGTTTCTCCGAAATGGTCAGACCTTTACAGAACCTAATTAAGAAAGATGCACAATATCATTGGGGACCCCTAGAAAATCAAGCTTTTAATGCAATAAAAAAGGCCATAATAGACGTTCCTCCTCTCATAAGCCCTGACTTTTCACAAGACTTTACACTTTACACTTTTGCTTCTGACCGTTCCTACGTTGTCGTCCTTACTCAAAAGAACGTTGAAAACAATGAAGTACCTATTCCCTTTATGAGCTCTACTTTCAAAGGCGTTGAACTTAATTACCCAGCGGTAGATCAGCAAGCCTACGCTGTTTTCAAAGAAGTCAAGGATTTTCAATCTTATCTTTTGAAATCTAGGACAAAAGTTATTGTCCCTTACCTAGCCATCAGGAATCTGTTAGTGCAGAAAGAACTAGGTGAAAAGAGGGCTAATTGGGTCACCTCCTTGTAGGAGTATGACATAGAAATTACCCCATCTCAGATAGTGAGAGGCCAAGGGTTATGCAAGTTAGTTGCTAACTCAGCCGCGGGACAACAAGAAGAAAACGATAGGTCAAACCTAGGACAACACGATCAAAATGAAATCTGTTGTGCACAAAACTCTGTTAGTCCGTGGTATGAAGATATAAGATTATGTCTTGAACATGGGTCAACCCCCCATCACTTGGATCCCACTAAAAGAAGAGTGTTGGTATTAAACACTGCCTCCTTTCATTTGGTTAATGGTATTCTATTTCGTCAAAATTTTGATGGTGTACTGATGCGTTGTCTTGAGAAAGACGAAGAAGAAAGAGTCTTACTAGAGTTGCATGCAGGAGAAGTTGGTGGTCATTTTGGTGGTGACACCACTACCCACAAGGTTTTGAGAGTCGATTATTATTGGCCCACACTTTTCAGAGACGCCCATGCCTTATGTCGTAAGTGTACTATTTGTCAAAAAGCATCCGGGCAGTTACATAAACCAGCCTTACCTTTGCATCCTGTCTCAGTAGATTCTCCTTTTCAGTAGTGGGGCCTTGATATCATAGGTCAGTCAATCCGCCATCCTCACAGAAACATAAGTTTATCATAATAGCCACAGATTATTTCACTAGGTGGTCTGAAGCTACCGCATTAAGAACTGTAAATACCAATCAGGTAATTGTCTTTTTAAATTCGAATATTATCACTCGTTTTGGTATCCCTGACTGTTTCATTTTCGATAACGCTTCTTACTTTTCGTCTCTTGAGATGAGCGAGTTATCTCTAGAAAAAGGAATTAAATTGAAGTATTCTGCTAGCTATTACCCCCGGGGCAATGGATTGGCAGAATCAACAAATAAGAATCTGATTAAAATTATCAAGAGAACGATAGTTGAAAATCACAAAAACTGGCATAATGTGTTGTTAAATGCAATTTGGGCTGATAGGGTAACACCAAAGACTTTTGTAGGTAACTGTCCCTTTTTTCTCGTTTATGGCAGAGAAGCAATTTTTCCACCACACATTCTTCTTCCCTCACTTCAGCTATTGAAGAAAATACAAGGAGAAGATTGTCCCCCTTTGGAAAATTGAATTAACGCTTTGATGAAGCTAGAAGAGGTAAGAGCCCAAGTTAAACGTAAGTTAGATCAGCATCAACAGATAGTCAAAAGATGGTTTGATTCTAACTCTACCTCTAATAGGAACTTCAAAGTAGGTGACCTTGTCTTGAAATGGGACAAACCGCATGAGGGAAAGGGAGAGCACACGAAATTTCAAAACTTATGGCTTGGACCATTTTTAATTGTTGAGAAACTGGGTCCCAGCTCTTTCCGATTGGAGAATCTAGAAGGGCAGCCTGACACCTATCCGGTGAATGGCCAAGCTCTGAAAAGGTATTTTTCTTAATGAAAACCCTTTGTATACTATGTACATATTTTTCTTTTGTTTTCCTTTCTTTTACTATTTTGGTTTTGATTTTGTCCTTTCCTCTTATCAATTTTTGTTTTTGAAATACACATACCTGCATGTTGAACTATTCAGACAAGGAAGACAGAAAATTCTTTCACTGAAATGACTGTTGAAGAATTGTGTAAACATCGATTACTTCTGAAATTTACATATGTGTTGTCAAAAAACTATTGTTTGAAAGAAGTTAACTGATTTCGATCTATGAGCAAAGCCTGTCGCGATCATCCATTATCTTCTTATGTTGTCCCTATTCCTTAAAGGAACGACTCAGAAGATGTCTCCCTTCTTTAGAAGGTTGGTTCTGTAAATAAACCATCTCTCGATCTTAATGAAGGGCAGTTCTAAAAAATTCTGCTGAGGTCTGTAAAAAATATGCCAAAATATCATAATTTTCAGCGTCACCCCGCTCAACTATATATCATTAAAAAATAAAATAAATCATTAAAAGAGATGTGGGAAGTTCTTGTAAACCCGACGGGATGTTGAACAGGTCTGCTGGTAGCGGGTAAATGCATGCATGACACCAAGACAACTTCGTCGGGGTACTAAACAGGCCTGTTGGTAGCGAAGCAATGTCGGGTATATGAAAATTCATAAATATGTAACCTCTTGACCTTAAAACGTCCTTCATTCTGATCTGGAAATTCTTGGCAGGATACAAACATCAGAGTGGGTTAAATGGAAACCCTGTCGAGGCTATGGACGCCTGCTGGCAGCAGTGGCTCTGTCAACAATATTGGGGATTTTATCTTTAATATTGTGGCTCGCTTGTCTTAAGACTGTTATCAGTTTTCATCCTTTAAACACTGCTGGAATATTTGATCATTGATGATGTTTAAACAATTTTCTGGTTATTTCTGTTGGAATTATTCCTGTTGTCCTAATCTGAATTCATTCGTTTGGTAGAGATAATTGTTTCTACCAGTATGTCACCATTGTTGGCAGCCAATTCGCTTTTTTATACTATCCTCATAAGCTGCCTACACTAGTGTTTTGCGAACCTTGATTGTCATCGCAATCTTCAGAATAAAATAACACTATTATTTTGCGCATTTGCACACTTACCTTTGTTCTCGTTTTCACGACTGCAAGCGTGAAAATTTTGATTTCGAAGTCACATTTAAATCGTCACTAGATTATCATGGTCATTCTTGTCTATGTGTTCACTGCATTTCCAATTTAATTATAGTCGCACAATTGGCAAGACTCCAAGATCTTTACTCATTTGGCGTTCTTTAATTGTTAATATGATTTCGCTTTTATAAGATTGTGATGATATTATAACAAATGTCATTGAGTCCTTAATACATTGGTGGTTTGATGTTCTATAGTCTTTCATCGATTTCCTTGACACATTGGTTTCATGAAAACACATTGACGTTGTGGTTAGACCCTTGGTATAATCATTTCATGAAAACACACATTTGATATGATCGAACCCTTGGTGTTGATTCTGAATCATTGTTTTGGTTTTAAAACTATTCTAAAACTATTGCTTGTGCAATTGTTTGGTCGACTTACCACAGTTTTCGTTAATTTTTTTTTAATGGCATAGTTTTTGACATATGCAATAGTGATTTGAATCGCTTTATGCGTTGTCGGTTGTACATTGGGAAATGACTGTTTTGCATGGGCTGAGCTAGCTCCACCACCCTCGCACACTCGGGCATTAATGATTTCCCCCTATCACAGGTTAACTCTATTGTTTTCGGGTAATTCTGTGAGCTATTGACCCTGCATATACCCTGTTCAAACCCTTTCCCATTCACCCAGCTCACCATGTGCTTCTGTCTATGTTACCGCTGGTGTGCATAGAGCCAAATGGTAGCCAAACTCTGTTGTTATTCGATAATGCTCGCAGAGATTTAGAAAACAGTGGTTGGCTGGTGTTTATACAGAGGTTTGAGGGTTTCAACCTTTAGGTTGCCCAACAATTCTCCCTCACCTTCGATGGGTGCAGGGATAAGGTCGGAGACATACAGCTCGAGCTCAATGAGGAATTCATGAGTTCAGCCACAGGACTACCAGCGACAGGGAAAAGGTGGTTTAAAAATTCCAAAGTTGACGAGGTGTCGTGGCCTCTCCTTTTCACGTCAAGGAAGATTGTTCCCTGTGATAGAGGTATGCCTATCACTACCCTCAAACCCAAGTGACATGATCTTTTGGTAATTGTTAAACAGTTTGTGACCTGTGAAGGTCGGTATGGCTTGGTATTTTTGTATCACCTTCGGTTATTGATGAATTTCATAGGCTACCCTTTGAATATGCCACATTACTTCTTGCGTAGTCTTTACAAAATTTCTAAAAGATTCAAGTGCGAGAAGGCTGATAGTAGCCTTTTTCATCACAGCTTGATCAAAGTTATTATCGTTCACCATTTGAGCCTTCATGGTGATAGTTGGCAAGCCTTCCTATCTAGGAATTGCCACCCCCGAGTCTATCTAAGTGGACAAGGTTGTGGTTACAGAAACATTGGTTGGACCAGCCATGCCACTTCACTTCCTCCTACCCCCTGTCAAACCCTCGAATTACCCTGACATTGACCTACCCGATACCATAGCCAACCCGTGTACTAAAGACAAGACTGAGGCCGTAAAGAAGCCTATGAAAAAGAAAGGCAGAGGTGACAATGTTGTCAATAGTAAGGGGAAGAAACATGCTCGATGGATATCAATATGTGCTAGGAACAAACCCAAGCCAAACATTGACCAAAAGCCAATAGTCTTGAGTGAGGACTCAAACTCTGATATTGAGTGTTTCCTAGCCGAAGAGTATCCCTATTCCCATGGCCTATGCTCTACGAAACCCTATGACTATGTCTCTAACTTACCTTCGTGCCTCAAAAATGATCCTAACTACCCAGGAATCAAGTTGCACAAGGAAATCCCTGGTAACTTGAACAAACCCTCACCTGTGATATCAAAGCCCGAGCAACCATCATGTATCCAATGTAATGCTTGGCTAGAACGTTATTACACTGACATTCCCATGTTGCAATAAAAGATCAAATCGTTAGAGGAACAAGTTATAGTGTTGTCAGAAGAGAGAGACTAGCTTCAAACCAACGAGAAAAAACAAAAAACCACCGGTTTGATTGTCTTCAGGAATGTCGAAGCAGCAATAGCCTTTGTCAATTCAAAATTATCACGACCAAGTTGCCCAGGTATGTGTTTTGACATTAATTTTGTTTTATGAGTTGGTGTGAATTAATATAATCGATTGGATTTGCTTTCGATAGCTTTGTTCGTTTCAATAGATTTAAAATGATTCTGTTGTACTCGGATCACTAACAATGATTTCATTGTGAATCCTGCTATGATTTGGTTATGCGATTTTTCTCAAATTAGTTTAAAAGATTGATTTGTTTTCGATCAGGTTTTCTTTTGATTACTTCTGTGTGCTTTTAATAGACTTAAAACAACCTTGTGGACTTCGATTTATCAAAAACGATTTTGTTTTGGATCCTGTACAGTAGATTCGTTTTGCTAAACCCAAATATAGCTATGATTTGGTTACGCGATTTTGTTGTGCTCAGATTAGTATAAGCGATTGAGTTGTTTGTGATTCTGTTTGGTTTGCTTTGTAACAATTCTGTACGTTTGAAATTCGATTTGCTTCCATTCAGTTATGTCTGAATAAACAAGTCTGTTTCATTTCGAAAAAATATT
>JZKD02S0563905.1:249008-283627 GCA_000966675.3 Picea glauca
AACCACACACAGTCTGTCTTATTTTCTTTTATACACACCTCCACGGCAGTTCCACTTCGCATTTCCTTAGGCAAAAGAAAGACAATTGTCCCAGCAACTGAAACACCAACTGATTTGAAATCATGAATCCATTTCACTAATAGATTCGTAACAGAGAGGTTAACTGTGAGAAAGAACAGTAACCTTTCGATCATATTCCAATTTATCTGTGCCATTGGATGAACTTTATTGACATCGGGTTTCGGCATTTCAGCAATTCTGTGCTGAGTGTCTCGACACTTCATTTTGTGATCTCCGATGTTCCGATACAGAACTTTTCTGCACTAGCTCCTTCCCCAATATGAACATGGCCAAGACCAAGCGCTTATGCTTGAAGTGCTTTTCGTGAATTCACGTTTCATGAATCTGGAGATGAGGCATCTCGACTTTCCAAGTCGTGATCTCCGAAACCCCGAAATGGAGCTTATCTTGACTGACTCCTTCCCTTCTCGTGACCAAGGGTTGTGACCACAACCTTATGCATAAGGCACTTTCACGATTTCTCATTTCGTGAATCTGGAGATGAGACATCTCGACTCTCCAAGTCACGATCCCCGATACCCCAAAATGGTGTGGGATCAACAGTCCTGATCAGAGCTTGATTCAACGGCTGCGATTGAATTGCAATTTTGCATATCGCGAAATCATCATTCTTGTTGCATTGTTTACTTGCCACTCCATGTTTTGATCCCTAAGACTCCGCCACGGACTGGAATCAACGGTCCAGATCAAATCTTGATCTGATGGCTCAGATTCCATCGCAATTTCGCATATCGCGAAATTGAGATTCCTGTGGTGAATGTTCTTTGACAACTTCAACACTCGATCCTCGAAACTCCAACATGGACTCGAATCAACGGTCCAGATTTGATCTTGATTCAACGGTTGCGATTTAAGTCACGATTTTGCATATCGCGAAATCGAAATTCCTGTTGCATTGTTTCTTTGACATCTCCAACACGCGATCCTCGAAACTCCGACATGGTGTAAGTCTGTTGACGTCACATGTGTTAAATAACTACCACGTGTCACCCTAATTCGTGACTTACATGTGCTTGGCATGTTGAATCGGTCTAACACTTTTCATTACCTGGTTCTGCAATGTGTTCCTAGCTGATGTGGTTTGCTGACGTGAGTCGGATCGACGGTCCAGATCTTATCTTGATCAGATGGCTGCGATTAAATCGCATATCACGATTTCGGGATTCCTGTGGTTTTTATTCTTTGTCATCTCCAACTCTCGATCCCCGAAACTCCGACAGGGAGTCAGATCAATGGTCCACATAACCCCCTGAGATGGACGGTCCTCCTACTTTCAGGATTTTGTTAGCCCTCTACTCCTTGCACTTTTAAAGATCGTGCAGCTTTTCCTCGATCCAACAGTGGTCGGACCCTGCGCTCAGATCTAACGCCTGAGATCTATCCTCTAGATCTACGTGCTCCTTTTGTCTTCATTTAGATCTAATGGCCATCAGGAATTCAGGATGAGATCCAGCGATCACTGGCGCTTCTCCTCTGGAGCATACTTTGTCCTTGTTTTTCCTTCGCTGCATACTCTGATCTTGCCATCAATGACAAGCTTACTTTGCCTGATAACCTGCCAATAATCCTCTGCACTATCTCTTCTGAACTTATCGGGCTTACTCTATAGCGTCTTCCTAAAATACTTCTGGTGATTGTTTGTTACATTCTTCCTGTACTCATGCCATCTTCATTGTTGTACTTTCCATCAATGACAAGCATATGCTACCTGTTAAACATTTCCAACACATTTTATGCCTTGGTATTCTTGTTCCCAATTATGACTATGCCTTTTCCAATGATTTTAGTTGAATCGTCATTTCTGAAGGAGACTAGTCCATCTCTTTCCTTTCTTATGTAAGAAACTTATCGCTGTCACTTGTCATGTGTTTTGAACAACCATTATCAACATACCAACCATGTTTCTTCTACTTAGATTGTAGAGCGAGTGTGCATTCTTCATTTCTATATTGATTATGATTTTTTATCCATGTCCTTTTCTAAGGTTCATGTTTGTGACTATTGTTGTTCTATTGTGGTTCTCTAGGAGGAACTGTCATTCTACAATCGTTGGCCATGTGTCCAAAGTTATTACATTTGTAGCATTCCACTTCAGTGCTCAAAGATTCAAACCTATTGTAACTTCTTCTATGTGTTTCACTAGGCCTTCTTGGATAACCCTTTTGTGTATGACTTTCAAAGTTGTTTATGTTCATGTTGTTAGCTCTGCAATTCACAGTTTTATGTCCAAAATTATTACATGCATAACATAAACCAAAAATGATAGTTTGATACCTGGGAGTTGAAGATCTTATGAAAGGAGGTATTCTTATGAATCCTTCTTCTTCTTGAGGCCTATCTATTTCTATCAGTCGTTGATTCTGAAATATGAATCTTCTCGATGGATGAGTGTCCCTGTAATTTTATTTGTAGACCTTCCTATCCCCTTTGATTGTTTCTACATAGTTTTTTGGATATGTTTTTTGTTCTGTTGTTTTGGAGCTTGATCTCTTTTCTATCTGATTGTATCCAAGTCTGGACTTGTTATGATGAGGTTTATGACTGTTGATAATGGCATTCAAAACTTTTGAGTTGTTCTGCATATTTTTCTTTTGAAGATCCTTTCTTAATGTGACAATTCCTGCTTCCAAATTTTCAATGATCATGTCTCTTCCTTCTAGTTGTTCTTTGAGTGCTTCTTCAATTCTTTTATCTTCTTCAATTTGAACTTTCAAACTTGTGATCATTTGTTCTAGTTATTGAGTGTCTTATTTCTTGTCTATTTCTGCTTGTAATTTCTTATTTTTCTTCTTTTCTCTTCTGATAACTTCTATGGCACACAAAAATTATTCTCGGTAGTCAACTTCTGCCTCTTCATATTCTTCTTCGAAGTCTTCTTTGTCATATTATTCTATTTCTGAACTCTTTCTGTCTCACTGTCACTGACTTCATATTCATCTGATGATGAGATGTATTCTTTGGTGCATAAGATTTTCTTGAAAATTTTCTTTGTGGTTATTTTGCCTTTATATGTGTGTTTTCTATTTGAGTAACCTTCATCATTTCTCTTTTTCTTATGAGGACATTTGTTAGCAAAATGACCAATACCATCACAATTAAAACAAATCAAAGGAAGCTTACCTCTATACCTGTCGTTGGTTTCCTTGTTCAATCTTCTAACAGAGTTGGTTATTTCTTCATCATCTTCTGAGACATCATTGTTGTTGTTATGTTCTTTTTCTTTTTTCTTTCTCTTTTGTTTTGACCTTTTGGATGCTTTTAAGGCTTCTTCTTTTATATATGGATTTTCCTGTTCAGTTCTCATTTCATATGCTGTGAAGATTCCATGTAGTTTTTCCATGCTTATTGATTTTAGATCTTCTTTTTCTTCTAGTGTTGATATCTTAGGGTCAAATCTCATAGGAAGAGATATTAGTACCTTTTGAACAATTACAGATTCTTTGATTTCTTCTCCCAATCCCAAGATTGCATTTGTTGTTTCATTGACTCGTAAAAAGTAAGTTGCAATGTTCCCATCTTCCTTCATATTTAGTTGTTCGAACTGACCTCTGTAAGTTTGAAGCTTTGTTGCTTTGACTTTTGAATCTCCTTCAAAAATATTTTGAAGTTTGTCCCAAATCTCTTTAGTGGATTTACAATGTGCAACTTTGGTGAATATTGATTCTCCAAGACCATTCAAAAGTGCATTTGTGGCTTTGGAATTATTCTGACCGATTTTTATAGCTTTGTCATTTGTCAACGGAACTATTGGTGTTGTGTATCCGTCTACAATTGATTGCCAAATTTCAAATCCTTGTGCCTGTATATATGTCTTCATCCTTATGCTCCAAAAGGCATACTTTTGTCCATCAAACTGTGGTATTCCATTTTTATACATGTTGTTTCTCTCCATGATCTATCTTTCAGTGGCTAAACTGATTTCTGAAGGAACCTGCTCTGATACCAATTGTTGGATTACTGAGAGGGGGGGTGAATCAATAATAGAGCAATCTAATCCTTTTTAACCATATAATTCAAGTGTTATATCAATGTAGAATTATCATCCAATATTTGCAGAGTAAATAAACAATGAACAAATGAAAAATCATACACATACATAGTACACCAGTGTTTTTACATGGAAACCCAAAGCGAGAGAAAACCACGGAATGTTTTGTCTTATATGTATTGAATAATTACATTCATTGAAAGCACCAACTTCCTTTGTTTTACAGCTACAACTGGAAGGAGGGTCCAACCCCCTAGTTTCTCAGGCTACAACCTGAGGGAATATCCAACTCCTCAATTCTTTGGCTACAACCAAAAGGAGGCTACAACCCCCTATGTTCTCTAACTACAACCACTTGTCCTTGCCCCGTCCAACCGCCCTAACGTATAAGTAGAATGATGGAACCACTGTCACACTATCACTGTGAGATATATTGATGTAAACCTATGCCAATAAAACTACACCAAAAAACTTGTACCATTAACTTGAACCATGTATCAACCATGCATCAACCTGTACCTCGACTTGTAATCAACTTGTACCATAAACAAGTGCATCAACCATGCACCAACCTGTACCAAACAACCTGTAATCAACTTGTACCATAAACAAGTGCATAAACCATGCACCAACATGTACATCAACCCACAAACCTTCCTTAACTTTAACAACAAGAGACTATCATTTTCATCAAACTTTGCTTTAGTCTCACATGACTAGTTTTGGATTAGTGAACAACCCTAACTTGAAATAATCATAACTACGTACCTGTAATGAATAAAGATCTAAAAATAGTACACAATGTTCTTCAGTGTGTTTTGTGCAATTACTCCAAGTGTAACTATTTATAACCTTTCAAAAAAGGAGCTATAGAAAAAATGGCATACATTGTTGAATTCTGGCTTATTCTAGAGAGCGAACTTGTAGAGCGTGCCCCGCATGGAATATTTGTTGTATGGATCTAAAAAATTTACACTGAATACTACAAAATGTACTCTAACCAACACATTTGGTCTTACTAAATTTGGATCTGTTATGAAGACATTATGACATTTTTACCCGAAACACGTGTTTTAGACTAGTTTCGGGACTAGCCACAAACCCTATTTTCCAAGGAGTGTAACTCCAAAAATACAACGACCCACAATCTAAAATTTCTATCACGGATACTTGGATATGTTTTCTCAATGGCCTCCCAATTTCACGGTCTAAGTCATTCTAGAAAAAAAGTTATTGCAAAAATGGTGAGATGACCTGTAAATAACATACCTTAGAAAGCATCATCAAAAGAATTTATCCTCCCTTGAATTTCGGCCTTCTTTACTTCACCTTCCCTCTAAAATTCAGCTTAGATATTCTTTGGTTACCTCAGTCACCTGTAGATATTCAATATGCTCAAGTGTGATTAAAATGAGTGAGCCTTGCCTCTTATTTATACTCTCCAAGTAGCTTCCTTATAAGCATCTTCTAGGCCACTTTGTCCACATAGTAACCTATGTCCAACTTTGCCCAATTTTCCAGTTTTCCATGTATCCAATAGCCACTTGACCACTTAACCCATTTTCCTCATTTTAGGGCTAACCTTCTTATAACCACTTTCCATAATTATAAAGTTCTCCATTTACTTTATTATTTAAATAATCCTCCTTGACTTTGTCACTTCACTTTATTATTTAAATAATCCTTTTTGATTTTGTCACTTCACTTTGTTATTTAAGTATTCATGTTTGACTTTGTCACTTCACTTTATTATTTAAATAATCCTCTTTGACTTTGTCACTTCACTTTATTATTTAAATAATCCTCTTTGACTTTGTCACTTCACTTTATTATTTAAAGAATTTCTTCTTTGCAAGCACTTTGACTTCTTTGACCTTTTGGGGTTTCAAGCCAATCATATGAGGGTCCTTAAACTTTGTAAGGCCATAATTCTCAAATCGTGAGGAGTTATGTGACGTTCCACATACCACCGGAAATGGCGTGACATGTACTATCCATCTAGAATAGTATTGCCTACAAATATATCAAAACTCATACCAGTATACATCAAACAATATTGGGTCCATTGCCCAAGCCTTTATGCTATCGGAATTCGCTACTGTACTTTCTTCAAGGGTTGACATCAATGACAACCAACCCAATTAATCAAAACCATACTCATTTTTTTTTTGTTCTTGGCAGAGTTGTACTCCCACCTTAATATTATTATGCTAACAAAATTCCAAAATTATCAATACTGCAATTTATGTAGGAATTTCATGGACTAGCAGAAGATGGTAGGGTTTCTAGGGTCTTGAGGGAAATGGAGTGTTAGGTGCTATAACTCTTTATTATATGTTCAGGGTCAAACAATAGTACTCAACCATCTCAGGACACCAACTAAGGAGGCTCAACCATCTCAGGACACCAACTAAGGAGGCTCAACCATACCCTTAGTCGTACTACCGAATTACCCAGGCACTATAGAAGAATCTTCCCAAGTGTTGTTATTGGTGTAATACAACAACAAGATGGTCATTCATATAATCTAAATCTAGTTTCAATTAACCTATAAGAATTCCAACATACCCTTAGGTACATGGAAGTGAAATTCCATATATAGGTGTTATTTGATGTAGTACTACTCAAAGGAGTATCAACATGGGTTGCAAGGGTGTCCAACCAGGTGAAACCACTTCTATTTCTTGCATATGTTATTCCCTTACTACATATTTACCCATTGAATGATAGATCACTATGTTATTTATAGACATCGAAATACATCCCTAGCCTAAAACAAATTCTCTAAATATATTGGCTCAGGAGAGTGTTGCCACTTGTGGTGTTATTTATTAAAAAAATAGAAGATTCAAAGAAAAAATAATATATTATACCTAGATTTAGATCATAAATGATAGATTATAAAATCAGCAAGAAATTGTAGAAGAATAAAAATGCCAAAAACATCAATAAATTTATTGATTAAACCAATATGCCCTTACCTCTTTTAGGGGGTAGCATCTAGATGAGCAGAGATTCAATTGCAATATTATTCATAATACATCTCATTATGTTGTTTATGCTTCTTTATATAGTTTCTATCTAACCTCATAGGAACTTTCTAGTAGGCAGAAACTTCTAGTAATCCTTCTTACAATTATTTCTTTCACACTATATCTGCTACATGGCACTTATTTAATAAAGATTGCCTCAATACATAGAAACTTATCTATCTACTTAATGGGGTTAGGGTAGGGCCTTAACATTGAGCTCCCAATTTTCTACATCAGCAATGGTATTAGAGGTGGCATTTTTCTTATAGGGGAGAAGAAATTGCAACTCCATAGTTGAGGTTGTGGGTAGTGTTGCACGGGAAGAAGAACAACTCCAATTGTGGTTGGGTAGATGTTGTTGAAGGTTTGAAGTAATGGGTAGTTGAAGAAAAGGAAATTGCATTGTGGGTTGGAACAATTAAAGGAATATTTGAACTATGCAAGTGGATATTTGAAGACAACTCCATCTCCAATGGGGTAGAATCTATGTGAATATTGGAACAACTCCATAGTTGTGATTGTCCGAAGATTTTTCCAAGAAATTGAAAAGTTGGTGTTTAAGAAGACAACTCCAATTGAGGTTGAGTATATCTATAAATCTTAACAATAAGTTTCACATTGTGCAAGTGCATATATGGCTTAGAAAATAATAATTGAAATTGGAAATTTTAGAAGAGGAAGGTCTTACAAAAAATAGGCCTTGGACGAAGCCTATGAAGGTATGAGGAAAATAATGATTCAGTTGGAATATTTAGAAGAAGTGCAAGGGATTGAGAAAACCCTTGTCCAAGGTAGAGCCTTGGGGAAATTGATGGAAAGGAAAATCACTTTGAGTGAAGAAGAGGTCCTTGTTACACATAAACAAATCCTAAAAAGATTGGAAGTTTTAGAGCAAGTAGAGAAACCATTCCAAGTTAAGGTATTTGATGTGTATGTTTGATGAAAAGCAGAGAATGGGTGAAAACCTCACAGAAGATGAAATAGATGATGAAGAATGTGATGAATTTGAATTTGGTTAGAAACATTGGAGTGAGGATGGGGATTATGATTATGACTATGAAATCAATGAGAGTGCACTAGGAGGAGGATGTTTCTTGGAGAAATTCAAGTCCCTTAATATATTGTGATGATGTTATGAATTCTAAAATGAAATTTTAAGAAGAAGAAGATGATGATTATACTAAAATCATAAAGCATGAAGCAAAGAATGAAGGAACCATAGAGGACATTCCCATGGAGGCATTGAAATTATTTGATAATTTTGATGTTTGTGCATGCATAGGTATAGGGGAGGAAGAAAGAAACCATGTTAATGTTGCAGGTGAAAAATAAAGAAACAATGGAAATGTTGCAAGTGAAGAAGAGGTCAACAATGTTTCTAGCATTAAAATTAAATTTGATAAATACTTTGAATATTCAAGTAGCATTCTTTATGTCATAATTGAAGTTGAAGAACATAGATTTGAAGAAGACTCTATAGAATAATTGATAGTTCATAAGGAGGCTATGAAAGAGGAATTTAAGTAAATGAATAAACATGTAAAATAAGCTTTGAAGTAAAATATGATGAAGTATTCATTGATGAAGAAGAAAATATTGAAATCAATAAGTATATGCAATTAATAAAGGAATCAATGAATGTGAGAAACAAATAGGTTATGGTTGTAAGAATTGAGGATGATGAGTCTAGTATTATAGTAGTTGAGGATAAGGAATATGCAATATTGATTAAGGTTTCAACGGAAATTTCATAACTTGAAAAGGAAATGGCCTTGAAAGCCATAGAAGGTGGAGGCACACAAAAATAAGTTTCCAAGACAAGTATTGGTGAGAATGAAGACTCTTCTATTAAGGAGGAGTAGGAACATGGTTCTAAAAGAGAAATCCATGTTAAGGATGGACATGAAGGATATATGAAGACTTCCCTAGTAGTAGTGGGGAAATATGATGAGACTGTCGTAGTTGGAGTAGAATATATAGATGGGGAGAATATAAAAGTAGCCTTTGTTTAATTTAGCCATTTAGGTGTTTGTGGTTGTGTAGGTGTTTCCAATAGTCTTAGAGCTGTAGAATATTATGATAAAATCTACTCTAATGAAGTGTTAAAGCTAACAGAAAACAAAAACAATATGAAAAAAATGAAAATGAAGGAAATGATGTTGAATGCATACCAAGAATTGAGGATAAGGTTGAATAAGTTGATTATAATGATGTTGAAAGTGTCAGTGTTGATGAAATAACTAAAACTAGAAGAGTTGAAGGTATTGATGAAGGAAATCATGAAGAAATGCCCAAATTGTAGAGTAGTAGTAGCATAAGTGAAATAAATGGAGAAATTGATGAATGTAAGAAAATTTTAAAATGTGCAGAAGTAGATAAAGGAAGTTATTTCAAGAAGAAAATAATGAGCCTATTTTTGAGTGTGTGGATCAATATGATTCATATGTTGAATGTGAGGATGGTAATGAGGAATATGATATAATAGAAAATTGTGATATTTTGTTTGAGAAAGAACATTCTAATGAGGAATTTGTTGAATAAATTCTTATGATGTGGAGCCTTTACGAGCACAAATATTGTTATTAGTTTCTAATGTTGTAGGAGGCTATTTAGAGGGTTAATGTTGATGAAAAGTATGTTGCAGATAGTTGGTGAGATGATGATACACCCACATTATAGAATTTGGAGATAATCAATATTGAGATAGAAACCCATGGAGTGAAGGGCCATGTCTATTTGGATGATGGTAAGTTGATGGTCTTATAGCATGTTTAGACAACTCCATGTCTTGGATGCATGGATTTGGCCACCATACCCCCTATATACCACTTTTGATGAATTTTATCACTATGTAGACTGTATAGACTGCCTCCTTGGAAATCATATGCTCTTTTCAGTCACTAAAGGAACATACACCTCAAAAAGTGACTAAAAAATATAAAATTTGTGAAAATTACCCACTCCTAAGTAGGGTTTACGGGAAAACTACTTTTGTAACTCCCTAAAATGCATGCCAAACTATGTCAACCAACTTGAATTGGTATAAAAAGAGGCACAATTGAAGGAATGGGTGCAAGCACTAATGCAATAATAGAGTTATCCTCCTACAAAAACAATCAAGAGGTTGTTATTTTTGAAGGTTTTTATGACCTTCATCCCTCCAGGAGCCCCTGTTCCTCGAGTATATTTTCCCCTTCATAATTTGAGGCATAAGACCTCGTAGTATTCCTCATTCTTGTGTGGAGAAGGTTTTCAAAGTCTTGAAGTAGTCTTGAGTGACCCGAGGATGGAGGAATACAAATGATGGTTATGGAAGGTGCCAACAACAGATCAGGTATGTATTTTTTATTGTTGTTTCATTATAATCAAAATGGAAATATCTCCTCTTTCCCTCCTCCAAGGTCTATGTTAACATTAAATTATTGATATCTTTAATTTTTTGGTGAAGGAACTAACTTATCTGATAGTTAGTTAAGGTAGTTACTTCATGTTAATTTTTGTTTCTACCAACCAAGTTTGAGAAAGGTACATTTTTCTATGTGTGTGAGTCTACAAGTGTGTATAGGAGGAAGGATAATTCGCACATGATTCATCTCCAACCGAGCACCAGGACCAGGTAGGTCCTCTCATAACTAACTAGTAGTTACATTTAGGCATTGTAGACATACCTTAAGGATAGAATTGTATTGTTTTCCAATTTCCTTCGTTAATAGTCCACCCTAGCTATAGGATTAGTTTTATCTACAACAAAATTAGAAACTCTATTTGGGAAAATTCTTTGAGTTTTTATCCATAGGATTTTCTTCCTTGAATTTATGTCTTTGTTTATGGTTTTGTATTAAATTTTCATTCTAATTACCTTGCTTCTAATATAATAGACTGATTTTCAAGGGTTGTTTGAGGGTATTCTGGGAGTTTTCTTCCTAGAACCGAGTCTGTACACAACTTGTTCTTGAAAAAAAAGCATACATATTCGTGTTTCCTTCAGCATAAAATCATATAAACACAAGTTGTTAGACAAGGAAATGAGTACATGTCCCAAGTCTTTATTTTTTACCTATTTCTTCCCTTCTTCCCTTCCTTTTTGCACTATTTTATACTCTAAGGTTTAGGGTCTATCTATGGTAAGGTTTTTCTTGTGAATTAGTGCTTTTTCATTTGGTTAGATCATTTTGTAAAGAAAAAATAAAAGCACTCCTTACATTCTCGTTTCTTTTTCTTTTTTGCACATTTGAAGTAGAAATTGATTAGTTGCATTTTTATTTGAGCTCCTTGGTAATTAAGGTTGCATTATCGTAGTCTTAAAAAAAAGAAAAAGATTGTTGTGTTTTCATTTTCATTGTGATTTCATTAAAAATTTTCGTAATTGTTATTGAAAACCAAGTACATTGAATAATTAGTGTAAAGAGATGAATTTTTACCAGTGTTCATAAGTTTTCATTTGAAAAATAATCTGAAAACACCATAAGTTGCACTATCTCTCCCTAAATAATCAACATCCTATAAAACAAATGTTTAATTCAAAATCAACCAGACTTTTTCTTGTTAGGAAAACCAACAATAGTTTAGTAGTAGGGCCTTGGTGTAATATTGGATAGTGAATTCTCTAAGGCCGTGAAATCAAGCTAGAATTAAATAGTGAGTACCAAAATCCATTAGTAGTAATAAGCACTTTCTGGGAAAGAACCTCTAACAAAAGTTTCAAGAACGAGGTCATGCTAGAGTAGGTGGAGGTGATATCCCATCTTTCACTTGTTTTGGTGTTGTTAGGTTACTACGTGTACAAGGGTTTTGGGAAGTGTCAAGTCCTTTGAGTGACATAAATTATCTAAAGTTGCAGGCTTTGTTTACTTACCCACATATGCAGTCTCGACCTAGGACTATTCCTCCTAGTCACCAATAGTTAAGTGGTAACAATAGTGGTCATTCCTAGGATATCTCATGGGTGACTGCAAGTGGGAATTTCTCACAATACCTAAGGTAGATGCATAATCATCATTTCATCTCCCATGGAGGGTACCCATGATCAAGAGGGTACTTCCACCTTAGGTTATTGTTGTGGGAGGTTACCATAACTATCTCTCACACCTCCTTTATCTATTATTGTGACTTATTCAACCCATATCAGTTTCCAGAAGCACTCATTTCTTCATTGTCTTGGACTTAAGACCTAACCAACCTAGGCTAAGCTTTGGGAGAGTAGTATGTTTGTCGATTTATCTCATGAATTTTTTAGTTGATTTCTCTTTATTTGTTTGATAGATGGCCCTAGTTTGTCTTTTTCTCATTTATTTTGACTCATTGATTCAAAGTTGTAGACTAACCACTCTACCAGTCTAGAAGGACCCAAGGTATTTCTCCAGAAAGTGTGGATCCACCTCCTCAAATGCACAGGATGAATAGCGTTGACTCTCCTACAAGGGAGCCAGAAGAAGAGTCTTAGAAAAACTTTACAAAACCAAAAAGGAAAGAGATTAGTGAGGAAGAAATCTCGACTAAGGGATTCTTAATTTATGTGGATGGTCACATACCGATTCCTGGGAGGATTCCATCTCTGTATCCCTAAGATGATCTTGGTCCTATTAATTTCAAGGATCTCATTGATCCTACTCCACCAAAATTTAACCCACCTCTCACTAAGCCTCACAATACTCTCCTTTTTCACACTCATACCTTCAAGAATCCAAGTCACATTGTAAATCCTTTTCACCAGTGGTATATCATGGGAAACATCTTTAGTAATTCAAGGTCAATAGGAACATACCCTGGTCCCTATTATATTAATAATGACATGAAGGAAAAGATATAACAAGAAAACACACATAGATATAACAAAATAATATAGTTAAACTCATATTCTATTAAAGACTGTCTAAAATACAAAATATTGTAAAATGCAAAGAACACAAGCTAGCTCAAATGGAGGTAGCTTATCTCTCAAGACACAGATGGGACAACTATTCACATTCACAAGAATCTGATTGCAAAGAGGTAGAAAAATCCATTTAACATAAAGAATCAATGAGAAAACCATAAACATCCAAAACCATAGCCTTAGAATATGAAACACCAAAAGGTTTGTGGGCCCCGATGTGGTTAGTTGATACATCAACTTTCTGAGTGTGAAAATTTTGGATATGATATTTGTTTGGGGTGCTCAATATCAGTTGGAAAGTTGTATCCAAGGAGTACACATTCCATTCAGCCTCAAATTTTCCTTTATCTACATTATAGGCACTACCGAGACAAAAAAAACATTGTTTAGGGCCTCAAAGTAGCCCCATATGTTTAGGACCTGAAAATCATAGAAAACTACCAAGATGTGGAACCATTCTGAATTAGTGGAACATGTGGGTAGCCACCAATATCCATATATATCATTCCTCCCCCCTTAGGAATAAATGGTCCCCCATCGCATCAAGTTCCTCCATCAAATGGGGAAACTTCTGTTGAATATGACTCCTAGTGAGCCAATTTCCCTAGTGAAGAAGTTTCCCAGCTTTGACGACCGGATGGAGTTGGATGTTCTACTGGTGGGTGCCCTTCATCTTGGTGTCCATGATCCGATAAACTATTTCCTATTCAATGGAGTCAAGATTTATTTCTCTAGGAACCAAGTTCTTGGCCACGTCCGAAGTGTCCAAGAGAGGTGAAAAATATGGTCGAAGTAATTCCACATTAAATACCAGGTGCAAGTCAAGGAAAGGGGGGATACTCCATTCAAAATAATTATTACCCACATCCTTGGTGATGGTTTAAGTCCCATATCAATGTGGTAGGAGCTTCCAATGGGTTCCTATGAGGTGCTCTTTTTGCAAATGCAACCATACCTTATCTCCCACCTAAAACTTATATGGTACATGATGTTGATTGTGGCATTTTTTATACTTGGCATTGGATTTTTGCAAAATGTCATGAACTTGTTATTGAATGTGATAGATTTTCTAAACAAATTTGGTTGCTCGATAAACCTTAGTATGATCATGGGAGAAATCTTCCTATGAAACTTCAATGGGAAGAGTTACGCCAATGGGGGCCAATGTATGGAACCCGAAGCACACTTGAAAAGGGTTGTGGCCAATAGAGTTATGGAGGGATCTATTGTAGCTATGTTGAACATAAGGAAGGATCTCATCCCATGTGCATGGATTTTTGGAATTAAACATCCTCATGATATGTACAATCATCCTATTGACTACCTCTATTTTCCCATCAGTCTGTGGGTGGAAGGAAGTCAATTTGTTCATCTTGGTGTCCATCATTAACTATAGGTTGGAGTAAAAATTACTCAATAACCTACTATATTGATCTGAAATAATGGCATGTGGGAGCCGAAAATGAACCCAAACACATTCAAAGAAGATCTTAGCAGTGGTCTCAACTGTGATCATCTTCTTGCAGGGTGCCAAAACTTCCATATTAGAGAATTGATCAACGACCACAAAGACACAGTCATTCCCAGGCTTGGTTGAAGGAAAACCAGACATGTAATCCATGGAGATGGACTCCCAAGGCCTATTAGGAGTAGGAAGAGGTGTGTATAGCTCTTGTTTCTTTATGGTGGGTTTGGAAATGGTGCATGCAATGTAGGATATGATGTACTTATGGACATCTTGTCGAAGCTTCATCCAATAAAAATTATTTTGCAGTACTGCCACGGTTTTGTCCACATCAAAGTGTCACATTTCTCGATTGTAATGAGATTCCCAAACAAGCTTTCCATGATCACTTGAAGGAACACAGAGATGGACCAGATGGAATAGTAGTCCATCCTGGAGATGAAAGTATGGAATTGGTCTATATGCACTCAATATTTGATAGGGAGAAGAAAAGTCGGAGTCACTATTGTATAATTATGGCCACCCAAACGTCTCATTTCCACAGTAGTTAACAATTGTGTCTACTTCCACAACTGAGGGTCAATTGAGGTACTATGCGACATGATTGGTGTTTCCCTTATTTTTCTTGATGTTCAAGTGGAATTTTTGGAGGTATGTGGACAAATTATGATGGAGTTCATTTTATAACTTGCCTTGTATATGCATGGATTACAGAGGCCTATGACAAGTTTGGATAATCGTTTCCTTCCATAAAATGTAATGCTTCCACTATCAACATGATTGAAAAATGGAGTATATCTATAGGCAGGGTATCTTTGAACAGCGTCAAATAGTGTTTCACTATGATATGCCACCAGAGTCTCATGCTAAGTGAAGACTACACTGATGGAATAATATAACACATCTGTCTCAATCTCAAATGGTTGTTGCAAGTCTGGTAGAATAAGGATTGGTACTAAGCATAGGCATAATTTCAAATCCTTGAATGCTTTCTATTGGGAAGTGACCCAAAAAAACGTGTCCTTTTCTCCACCCTTCAAGTTCATCTGGATTAAGGCCCATGTGATATGAGAGAACACCAACACAAACCTATGATATAAATAAGCAAATCCCAAGAGACTATGGATCTCGATCAATTTCTGCGAGGCCGACCAATATCGGATGACTTGGATCTTGGCTGGATCCAAATGCACACCCTACTTATCCAGAATGTATCCCAAATATTGGATTCTATGCATGTCAAAGGAACACTTCTCTAAATTTTTCATATAACTTGTGATGTCCTAGGGTGCCCAAGACCTTCTCAATGTGCTTTAATGTATCCTCCCAGGTTTTTCTAAATATGAGAATTTCATCTAGATATACGATCACAAATAAGTTTTTGATGGACCACAATATATCATCCATCATCTGCATGAATGTGATATGGCCATTAGTCAAGCCTAAAGGCATGACCAACCACTTGAAGAGACCTTATTTAGACTTGAAGGTTGTCTTCCATGTATCAGTTTTCTCAATCAACACCTGGTGGTAGCCTAACTTCAAATAAATATTACTAAAAAAATTGGCTCCCTTGAGCTAATCGAGAAGATCATCAATTCAGGGGATGGGGTAACAGGTTTTTACTTTGATATTGTTCAAGGCCCTCTAATCAATACAAATTCACCATCTCATGTCCTTCTTTTGTACCAGAAACATTGGGATCCCACAAGGTGAGGAGATTCGTCTGATGTGACAATTCATAATTAGTTCTTGGATCTGGCATTTTATTTCTTCATTCTCTATAATAGAAAACATGTATACAGGGTTGTTAGGAAGAGGAGCACTGTGTTATAACCCTAAATTTCTCTACACATGCATACTGCATTTTTTTCCAAAGCACTGTTGAGTTGCTCTTTTTAAAAGAACAATGCTTTGAATATGTATGCACCCTGCACCATTACTTCCTGCGTATGTATGCTTATTGCACCACTACAACTCGTGTACATAGGCATGTTGCACCATTGCAGCCTGCATATACTGCAAAAGTTGAAAAAAATAACAAGTTACAAGGAATTCATTGAAATTGATGGGCTACTGGAGGTTTCCCAACTAATCCATTGGCTATAGCCTGTTACCCAACCGAATAACCATCCTTTTGGCATATAAAAGGAGGTGTTGGGGGGGCATTTCAAATCTAAGTGTAAGAATAATGAAACTCTGCATGAATTCACTTACCCTCCTTGCCTGATACATTTCATCCCTTTTGTGAGAATTGCCTCAGTATTCCCTCATTAGCCCCTTCTTCCTCCATCAGAACCCATTCACTTCCCAAGAAGAGATCATAAGGTTGACAGGATAATTTCATACAAAGGTGCACTTGGATATTGGTGAAGAGGAGCCCAGACAAGGTTCGCGGAGTGGTAGCCGACTTTGATTGTAAAGGTATAATCATTGTGTTATTAATAAAAGAATTACTTTTCCTGTCCCAAATGATGGTGTCTTGAATACTTTTGTTGATTTATGTTTTGACACTATAACATCTAACCCTAACTTGTATATGGAATAGCATGCTTCTCATTTCCTGTTTGTCAATCTTTGGATGCAGGTCAGCCCTAGGAGGAGGCATGCAATCAGGGAAACTTCCAAGCACGAGGAGGTCATCACCAGACATGGGATTAGAGGTATAGTTACCCGATCTCCTTTTCCTTTCTTTCTTCATATAATTTTTGGTATGTCTGGGGTATTTTAGAGAATTAATTGACTTCTAGACAGTTAATTGATTTGCCTACATTATGAACCCTGGTGTAGTCATAGGGGCATTTTCCTGCTAGAAAAATTGGCGACCATACTAGCGATAGCCTCTAGGGTTTTTAGGGGATTTTGGAATGTTTGATTGATTTGTTTTCCTTTCAAGTTTCTGTCAATTTTTTTGAGTCTGTCAAGGGATTATGGTCACCTTCAGGTGTTATACCAGTGGTCCCTGCCCTATAAGTCTGTCTGATCATTTATTTTTTGGAAAGATACAGAGGTGTATGCACCCTGTCTTGAGGAAGCCCACGTACATACACGCTCTGCTCAGTAAAAAACCCATGTACAAACGCAAGTTGTTGATGCAACAACCCGCGTCTCTGTTTCAAGAAAAATTTTGAAAAAGAGGGAGTTGGCCTCTTTCCTAATTGAATTTTACGCTTCTCAAGATTTTCTTGGATCAGACTAGAGTCTCTATTTACAGCCATAGCCTGGGTATAGTTTTCAGTTTACTTATTTCTTGGTCTTCTTGTGTTTCCTATCATTTTTTGCTTATTTTTAGCTTGGATTTTAAGAAAAATCAGTCATGAATTCATCAATTTCTTTTAGAATCTTTTGTTATTTTTTCTTTGATTGGAAGAAAATATAAAAAAAAATTAGTGTATCTTTCTTTCTTGGAATTTGATTTGCATTGTTATTTGAAAAAGAAAAAGAAATTAGCGTAGTGTTGTGTTTTCTTCTCGTCTTGAAATCATTTCAAAAGAAAAAATAAGAAAGATAATCCCTCTTTGCCAGTGTTCTTGTAAGTTTCATTTTTTGCAAGAGTCTTAACAACGTTAGTTGCACTACCACACCTTTCAAGTAAATCAAGTCTTTAAAAAAGAATGCATAAACTAAAATAAACTAGACTTTTTATGTTTGTAGGGTCAACCAACT
This sequence comes from Picea glauca, assembly GCA_000966675.3. Classification (NCBI taxonomy): domain Eukaryota; kingdom Viridiplantae; phylum Streptophyta; class Pinopsida; order Pinales; family Pinaceae; genus Picea; species Picea glauca. The sequence continues at coordinate 267,116 of JZKD02S0563905.1, forward strand.
AGTTTAGGGTTAGGGCCTTGAATTAGGTTGGAGAGGAAACTCTTCAAGGATGTTAAATCAAACATTGGAGCCTAAGTTAGGGAGTGTTTAAGTCCAGTGTCCTAAAATTTATCCGGGACCCCCCTCTAACATAAGGGATAAACATGAGGTCATGTGAGGAAAGGTAGTGGAGATAACCTCTCCAAAGCCAGACTGAACATAGTGGGGAACGCATATTGAGGATCTGCCTTGGGAGTACTACCGACTACATTTTCCTACAGAGATTCGTGGACCTCGAATTCATTCGATATCCTCTATTGTCTTCCAGACCATTTTCTCTCGATACCCTCGATAGGTTTCAGACTTGTTATCCTGCTCATTGTGATCCACCCAAATGTCGATTGTACCTGCCTGGTGACTGACTACGAGATGGAAACTTAGTTGTCCATATTCTAGGGAATTACACGGGTGACTGTAGGGGTATACCACGGTAACTGGGGCAGACATTGGATCACTCTTTGCAGAGTATACCCGGAGGGTGCTTCCATGTTCGAGTTGCACTTACACCGGTTAGTTTCTCTAGTGTTGATCCGCGTAATTGTCCTTCCTACTTGAGTACATCACCCACTCTGTCATTCCTACTTGAGTTCATCTGCTTGATTTGCATTTAGGAATTTTTAGTGTGTGATCTGTGCTCCCTAGTTTTCCATAGTGAGTTAGTCAGTCATTGCTTTGGGTCTCTGGCCTAAGTTGGTACATCACCCACTCTGTCATTCTTGAGGACTTTTCGGTCTTCCACTTAGAAATGTGGAGTTGCCTCTTTATAGGTGTTGTTTTTTATAACACTGGTTCGTCGGAGTTAGTGTGTGATACTTTTATGGACTTGAACGATCCCACAAGGAGAGAACCTATGCACAAGATATTCATGGTGAATTTTCCTAATTATAAAAACAAAGGAACCCCTTCCCAAGGGGATTCTTGTGCTTTTCCTTTCTTCAGATATGTTGGTGTCCCTTTGATGGCCACTTTGTACATTCCTGGGTTGAATGTGGGACTATCGGTTTGGTTGGGTACCATTCCAAATGTCCTGAATTCTCTTCATGCTTCTTAGTTAAGCACCTTATTTCATGGGCATCATGGTGATGTTCCTTCATCAGCAAAGTCTTCTCCTCCTCCTTCTCCCGTCTCTGGTGAAAGTACAGTTACTAGTAATCAAAAGTCTAAACAAAATAGAAAGAGGAAGAATAGGAAGAAGAAATCGCCAACCTCTGCGAGTCATGTTGGATATAGGTCATTAATCTCTGCAAGTCATGTTGAAGACCATCACCCAACCTCTGCAAGTCATAATGGGGACATGAACCTAGTCCCTGCAATTCATACTGGAGTTCAACAACCAACCTCTACTAGTCATTGCAGAGGATAAAATACTGTGGTTTATGTTTTCTTCCCTTTTTGGAGACTTTCTAGGTTGACTATCGAAGAGACTCTTGGTTTGAGCCTAGCAGTGGGCTCTACCTAAACCGGTATTATGCATGATCCGTAACCCCCTAAAGTCTTCTTTAAGCCCTTTTCAGACTCTCTAAACATGAAGGCACGTCTATCTGGTGGTAGTTTACCCCTTTTTCGGTCTGGATGGTCAATTGTACGAATAAAGGTATACTCTAGGAACCTCGATTCACTAGAAGAGTATTCTCATGCATAAGTTTAACCCTTTTTCGGACCTGAGGGACTAAATCTACGAAAAAGGAACATTCTCCTTGGTTTTGGTTTATCACCTTTTCTGGGCCTTGGATATTACTTACAAAAAAGGAACCCCCACGGAGTCCATAGTTAAGCTCTTTTCAAACTCCCTAAACTTGAAAAGATCGTCGAGTGACCTTGTTCCTTCACACTCGTTAAATTGGTCCAAAAGAAAATCTACTGGCATGAGTTTACCCCTTTTCCGGCATGTATATTATGGAGGAAAAAGGTATGCCTCGGGAGATTCATCTCGCCGGGAGAGTTTTCCTCGGTGACTTTTATACTTTTTCGGGCTAAGGAGACTAAATTCAGAAAAAGGTTGTGAGTCCATAGTTAATATCTGTTCAAACTCCTTAAAATTGAAAATATTGTTGAGTGATATTGTCTTTATCATGCTCTTTAAAATGGTTTTGAATAGACATATTTTCAGTGCCAGTTTATCCCTTTTTCAAACCGACTAGACTATCTCTGAAAAAGGTACTCCTTGGAGTCTTCTTTTACGTTTTTTCAGACTTTCTAAACGTGAAAAAAATATCGATCTTACCTTTTCTAGGCTCGTTAAAAATGCATTGAAGGGGGTTTCATTGTGTCTCACTAATCGCATTTTCATCTCTGCATGTTTGGCCTAATGTCGGCTCCATGTTTCTCTCAAATGAACCTTTGCGGCATGTCTTATATGCAAGCCTTGTAGCATTTTTCCTCTGCGACCTGACACCTTGACCCATGGAGGAATTTTCCCCAAGTGTCCTTTTCCTACACATGTCTCCTTGCTCTGAGCATTAGTTTGTTCCTTGCACCTGGAACTAGTATTCTTTCTTGTGACACTCGTTCCTCCTTTGTAACGTAACATTATTTTATTCTTTTTCAAGCTCTTTAAAAAATTGAAAAAGACAAAAAAATTTAAAAACCCAAAAAGAGGGGATGGGAAATATGCATTATTTTTTGGCAACACAATGATTCTCCCCTGGACAAAGCGCATCCTTCTGTTTGTTCGTGAAGCATTGGGATCTAATATGACCTTAGGAACTTTTTCTCGCTACATAGAGTTGTGTCCTCCTCTGTTTGGTTACTCTTCCAAACACATGGAGTGTTTGTGTTGTCTCCTGCATTGTGAACTTATGTCAATGTAATGCTTCCTGAGTCTGATCATCTTTCGTTCTTTTGTCCAAGGGAATTTTCACCCAACCTGAGTCAGAATTTATGCAGTTTGTCTCTTGACCTCATGTGTTGGCCATCCCAAAATTCCAATCAAGTCCTAATTCAAAATCGACGAAGTTCTCTTCCTGATCATCGATATCCTCTTGTCCTTTCCTGATGAGTCGTCGAAGACCTCAGGGTAGTGATTTATACACTCCCATTATACTCCTATTGATTTTTGAAGAAATTGAAGTTGTTGCTTGAGCTATGAAGACCTCATCTCCAGCCATCGGGCGTTATTGGCTTCTTGAATATGGATACTATACTTTTATATATTTGATTTTGATATGTAGATTCATTGTGTATTGCTCGCGGCTACACTTTATATAGTTATATGACATGGATATCCAGTGTATTTGATTTCCATCCATGATTTATTTTATCTTGAGCATGGGTATGCCTGCCTCAAAGAGACAATTGTTATTTTGTAGATGGCACGTCCCGAACTCTGGTCCCGGGCTCACTCATTTTTGTACATAGATGAAGATTTTGTAATGTATTTTGGACATCAGATGCTCTTCTGACCTCACACATTAGGGGGCATTTGTTATAACCCTAAATTTCTTTACACATGCGTACATGTCCTTGGCCCTCTTACTTGCATTTTTTGCCAAAGCATTGTTGAGTTTCTCTTCTTAAAAAACCATTTTTTGAAGATGTACGTTCCATGTACCATTACGCTTGTTGCACCACTACATCTTGTGTACACATGCATGATGCACCATTACAGCCTGTGTATACTTGCAAAAGTTGCAAGGAATTCATTGAAATTGATGGGTTATTGGAGGTTTCCCAACTAATCCACCGGCTATATACCGTCACCCATCCGAATAACCATCCTTTTGGAATATAAAAGGAGGTGTTGGGGTCCCATTTCAAATCTAATCACAAGAATAGTGAAACTCTGCCTGATTTCACTTCTCCTCACTACCCAAGACATTGTAGCCCTTTTGTGAGAATTGCCTCAGGATTCCCTCATTAGCCCCTTCTTCCTCCAGCAGAACCCATTCACTTCCCATGAAGAGATCATAAGGTTGAGAGGAGAAGTTCATACAAAGGGGAGCTTGGAGCTTGGTGAAGATGAGCCTGGACCAGGTTCGTGGAGCGATAGCCGACTTTGATTATAAAGGTATAATCATTGTGTTATTAATAAAATAATTACTCTTCCTATCCCAAATGATGGTGTCTTGAATACTTTTGTTGATTTATGTTTTGACATTCTAACATCTAACCCTAAATTGTATATGGAATAGCATGCTTGTCGTTTCCTATTTTTCAATCTTTGGATGTAGGTCAGCCCTGGGAGGAGGCGTGCAGTCAGTGAAACTTCCAAGAGGTCATCACGAGACATGAGATTAGAGGTATAGTTACCCGATCTCCTTTTCCTTGCTTTCTTCATAAAAATTTTGGTATGTTTGGGGTAGTTTAGAGAATTAATTGAATTTTAGACGGTTAATTGAACTACCTACATTCTAAGCCCTAGTGTATTAATAGGGGCGGTTTTCCCACTAGCAAGATCAAAGGAAACAATATATCTACTTGTGACTCATAATAAACCTAAAACCCACACTCACAGTGAAATAATGATGAGTTGATTTTATTTGAACTAATAAAAACCTTGAAATAGAATTCAATAGAATCTTGAAAATTCTAAGAAGCATCCTCCTTTTGTTCCCAAAGATTGAATTGTTGTTGCACAATATCTACTTTCTTGATAAAATAAGGTTCTTCCATGTGTATATCCAATGAGGAAGAGGCAGGAGACAATATGTTGAATTCTTTTTCATAAAATTCAAAATCAACATAATAAATTTGCTTATCATCCCTATCATATGTGTGTTCTTTAAAAATTTCAGAATATGATAATGAAAAACTTATTTATTTAAATCTCGTTGTTTACTCATCAAAATCCTCATATTCAACATAGACTAGCTCAACATCAATGGAGTCTTGAAATATGATTGGAATCACAATGTAATCACTAGTGAAGGTCACAGTGGATTTTTTAGATCATGGAGTCGTTAAGGGAATCACAGTGAAGTCGCAAAGAGAAGAGTAATTAAAGAGCCTGCATATATCTTATTATGTTCAGCATTAGAAAACAAGTATGTTCAATGTTGTACTCCCAGGGAAGATAAGTCTTTCAAATATCTTCCCCGGCAATGATGCTAAAAATATGTTGTTCTTGACATTGATCTAGAATCAAAGAACAATGTCAAGGCATCTCATAATAATAATTCAATTTATTAAAATGACCTTTTAATACCCGTGATTTAATTTGATATTTCAATGAATAATAATCAGAAATAAAGAGGCATATTCTCATCATAAATTTCTTTCAAAATTAATAAGATGGAAAGCAGAGTTGAGATAAACAATAATTGAAAGAAAGAGTAATGTATCCAATCCTAATAAATATTAATTCATCTCCAATAGAATAAATAGCAGAGGATTTACCTATGTCATGAAATATGAAGAAGTTTAACAAAATATAGAAGCACGGGTCTTACTTAACTCACAGCAAAGCAGAGGAACTGTTGTACTTGTATAATTGTTCTGTAATTTACCGCATTGGAGGTTGTAACAATTTGCATCAACTATGGCATGGATAAACTGATTAGAAGATAATGGTTTATGGAAACATAGAGAAGAAGCACATAAACCCTAGAAATGAAAATCAAAATCTCTCTATCTTCTATAGAAATAGTTTTTATTGAAAGTTGTGTATTTTCTCAAAGCACAAAAAGTCCCCTTTACAATATTTTGGATAAATATTTATGCAAAGAAATAACAACATAATTTTTGTATTCGATCCTTCAAATTATAAAAATAGATTAATTACATAATTCCCATATTTTTTCTACTACTGAAGCGAAACCTCCTCATTTTGTTAGTTTGGATGCTCCAACTCAAACCCTTGACAATTACAATACACAACAATCGTTGGATTACCTTAGTATGTCATCACGATCGTCAGATGATGCTTTAATTTGTTATCTCGATTATTAATTAATCCCACATTTATCACATGATTTGGTTTTCATGGATTTATATATAATAGTCATTTGTACTCAATTTGAAAACAAATAAAGAAGCTACAGAAACTTGTGAGTTGTGTAACTTTTTTAAAATTGGGTCCATCTCCACCAGGTCATCCTTCTTTGAATACGTGTAAATAATTGATTATCTCTGACAATGTGCACTGACAAGTATACTTTAGAGACCCAAGATCTAATATGAGTCATCCATCACAGAATTTAGAATACAATCCACATCATCCATCGGATTGGTCAATTTGGAGTCATAGTTAAGTTGAAGACTTCGATGAGGAAGGTCCAATAGTTAATCTCATTCATTGATTTAGAGCCATAATCGATTTATGATATGGACCGTTGATCGATCATCATCACGGTTATACTAGTGTTGAAGTGGTAGCCAGGTGTGACACGTTTCATCCAGTGGTTGGTCCTCCTCACGTGGCATCATGGAAAGGGAGGACTCCGAGATTGAATCGGAATCTCTAGTCGAAGGATTCTTTGGAGTGATCAGGACAATCCATCGTAGCTACCAAATATGTGGGACTATGAAATTGTAACTCTGCAGTTAAATCTCCACTGTCTGTCAGAGGTGCTGAAAATGAATGAGAGTCGTAGATCTCATGTGCACAAACAAAAATTGGCTAAGGCCTTGACAACGTCATGATGAATTTAGTCTGGACACATGTCCATTTTCCATTAGTCCATGTTGGCATTGAGGTGGCTGAAAGGTGTCTGACATGTGTCACTCATATTTAACACATTATGCTCTGTCATTGGCATATTTCACATGTACATGTGGAAATTACTAATTAGCCCTGGAAATGATTTGTTGGCACACATACACGTCATATGGATAAAAATATTTGAGGATTAAGCTAGAACATTGATTGATCTCTTTTGACATGGGTCTGTGATAAAATCTAAGTCATCCATCGGAGTACCCAATTTAGAGTTGTAGGTGGATGAGGAACTATGACTCTAAGATGAAGTCTAGATTGTTGATCAATCATATGCCCAACGTAGTTGTGAATGAATCGACACCATCTAATAGTGAGCTCCTTTCAGAGTGGTCGAGGGGTTAAGGATTTCGCTGAGGAATTATGAAAAGAGACAGGAACCATCGATCTACATGCAAATAATACAGGTCATTGATCTTGGGCACGCGATTTTCTCTGACAAGGGATTCTGAAATTTGTTGATCTATTGATTTGGAGCTAAAAATAGAGGTCGATGATCAGATTGTAGGATCTCTTGAGTAACCTTCTAGTGACATACACAAAACTAAAATTTAAATACAGAATTAAAAAAAAAAAAAAAAATCCTAAACTCTATTCGAAACCGAATTTTTTCTAAGGTTTATTCAAATAAAAGATAAAATTTTGAATTTTATTTCGAATTTAAAATTACGTTACAACAGTTTCAATGAGAATAGCATCGTTAAAATAATAATAAATTCCCATGAGAATATAGTGAAACTAGAATATGAACAAGACCTAAAACACCCTAAGAGGATAAAATTTGTAAAGTTTGTAATTTTAAGAAGGTAGAAGACTAAAGGCATTTTCTCTTGGAGTGCACAGTGTATAGAAATATTAGATATCATTTAAAAAAAAAAAACTACGGATATGTATAATGTACTAACCCATGAAAACCAAAGTGAGCTTGGTGATCTTATTACCAAGTTATTTGCAGATCTTAGAAGCAACATAATTCAACCAAAAATGAAATTTTCTTTATAAAGGTATGATAGACTAGTGTTGGACTGAGTGGATAATAACAACGTCATCATCATCACATAAAGAATGGGCATTCTAAAGTAGTAACCATGATCATAGAACGTGGAATCTAAAACATGCCTCAAAGGATAAAACAAAAAATGTAAATATGAATGCCCTAATGGCCTATAAGAAAAAATATAACTATATAATACCCAAGAGTCACCACCATTATTATCATAATCATCATCGTCGTCATCATAAACATAAACATAATGGATAGTTTACCAACACAAACATAAACATTAAAGAGTGATAGGTACAATCCTTGGTTTAGGTGGAAGATGTTTCTAATTAAGGTTTGGGCCCCAACCATCAATGGTGGGATTTTCAGTAGGGGGATAGGGTCCCATCCATAATTATCTTGTTGCTTGGGGTTCTTATCCATGAAAATGGTTAGATCTAGATAATGGGATTATTGAGACCCTCAACAAAACCTAGACTATGGGTCTTGGGAACCCTCCAAATTTTTTAAGCTTCATGTATCGCTTCTTACTATTCTTTTGGATTAAGCTTTTAATGCAACTAGTGCTCTTAGATGATTTCAAGTTCTTTGATTATTTTTCCTGACTTGCCTTATTACTTGAAGTGCACATGAATTATCAAGGTGCATTGTTTATGGTATTTACCATGATATTGATATCTTCTCCTAAATGGCTCGGACTTGTCATCTTCTTGTGTTAATGATGAATGGTCTCTCTAACTATATTGATATGCATGGATGGTTCATTGTGTGTATTTCCTATTCGTTGGGTCTTAATTCTTTTTTAAGATATTTATATTGACAATTGGGATGATCATTTTTTACCAATTCATGTGATCCTCCTTTTCATTAGGTAGTGTTGGTTGAGTAGTTAGATCATGTTTTGCCTCCATGGATGAAAAGATTTTATTATTTATATAGTCATGACTTTGGATCCTTGCAATGATTCTTTGGAAATTGTCATGTCTCCTTGTTGAACTTACTTTAGTTATGAGAAGGTTGTGTGAAGTTTTAATTGTGTTGATATTCTTTAGTTTCTCCCTTGAGTTGGGTGCATGTGTCTTCAAGTGATTGGTTTTAATTGGAAGATAAGATAGGACAACACTTGCTTACTTATTTGATCTTACCTCTTTCATGAAAATTGTCTTTCTTGATCAAATGGTAAAAATTTTCTTCACTTATTTCCTTTAATCATTGATTATTTTTTATTGAAAGATGATGCTATATAGAATATTATCACAAGTAATCAAGTGTTAGTTTCTTAATATTTATTTATGTGTGTGGATGTTTTCTATCTATACTCACTTTCAAGGCACACAAAGGTAAATAATGACTTTGCATCTCACCTTAAAGACACATTTACTGAAACTTATGCAATCACTGAATGAACTTGTTTTCATCATTGATGTTTTACTTGCACTTGAATTCGTACAAGTATAATGTTTCTTGATTTATACTTTGACTTTAGTTGTATGACTAGCTTGGGCTTGATGGTCTTTGAATCTCCTATGGTTTCCTTATTCCAAGTTAATATGATGATGTCAAAATCCTATTACTCATGAAGACCTTATTGAATTTCCCTTATTATACATGCCACCAGGCATGGTATATAGGGATCGATATCGCGTTGACTATCTATTAATTCACTGTGGACCAAAAATTTTTGAGCCGATTTCCTAAGTTTTACTTTACAGTTTCAATTTCTTTATTTTTCTTAATTGTTTAAAAACATTTTTTTGACATCTAATTGGTTATTGAAACCAACCCGTTATTGTTGAGTTGATGGCTACCAAATAAATTTTGAGCAATATTTCAATTAAGGTAATTGTTGTTAAATGTTTGTTTCAAAACCTAGAAAATAAAGCGTGACATTAAATGCCTACACTTTATTTTCACTTTCTAATGTTTAGTGCATGAATTATAATCACCAAGTGTTCTGCTAAGTGTTCACCCTGCATGGATGCTAATCACCAAGTGTTTGAAGTCCACTCTGTTTATATTTACTTCAAACTGGATCCTCACATAATTGTACTGCTTCCTTACCTATGTTTTTCCTGTTCTTTGCGAAAGACCCTCAATGAACAACATGTCGATAAAGTGATGGAAGAGTGAACCTTCAAGGTAAACTACTGAATCTAGATCTGTAATTGGTCGGTCTTGAGCCTAGCTCTGTTGTTTTTTCTTCTACCTCTTATTAGAACTATGAATATCTTCATAAAGTCGCAGTTGCTACTATTGAATGTGTTTACAGGTGGAGCAAACATACCTTTAAGATAGAATGAAAGCATAAGTTATTCAGTAGTCAAGGAATTGAGGAGTCAACAAGCTGGTTTCGTGGAGCTGAAATATTCTTCTTCTTTGAAATCTATTTCTTTTCTTGCCCTCCTCTTGGTCGAGTCCTCCCCTGGTCGTGCCCCAGTCGACAGGTTCAATGCTGCATCAGAATGCAGGTTTGCTTACTTTTTTGGTTCCCTGTAGTATGGATTCTGATAGCACGAGAATAACTATACCCACACTACTGCCAGGACCAACTGCATGGGAAGAACTGCGGCTTTATCTGTCTCTCTCTCTGGCTAGGCAGGAATAACCATTGTTTTGTCTGTAATCGGTTCTTCAATAGGGGGTTAAGGGTGGTTATTCCTGCCTGGCCGGAGAGAGAGACAACCCCTACAGGAACTTCAATTTGATCCCGAGAAAATAATCCGCCTGGGTTTGCAGTGAGCAAACAGGTGCTACAAAAAAATATATGCCACGACTATGTGAGCAATATCATCAAACGTTGCTTTGACTTATGTCCATCTCGACCACACTTCTCATCGTCTCTCTATCAAATGGTTTTCCGTGGCGGTTATTTAATTGATATGTGTAATGGCAGTTATTCATGAAGTAAAGTGATATTTTACAGAGACTTTAATCTAATTCCAATCATCAAGCTATTAGCCACCCATTATATATTGACCATGCTTATTAATCTAGGAATGAAAAATCAGCCTAAGAAATCTAACATATTCCTTATGTTGTTACTTCTTTAAATCTAACATATTCCTTTCTAAACTATGTTTTATTTTCTAAGCTTCAATGTCAACCTTTTGTTCTCCTTTTTAAGCTTCAATGTGAACTTTCCATGTTCCAGAGACATCTCTTCTGGGTTCAGTTATTTTATTAATAAATAACAGTTAAAATCACGATTTCGGGAAACTGTGATAAATTTGTGTTCCATTATGATCGCGGTGAACTTTTCTTCTCAATTTTCATCATAATACTTCCACTCTCACAGCAGTAAGAAAGTATCAGTATAATTAGAATTTGCAGGAACATAAGCCAAGGCCCAACAACGAAGAAGCAAATCGATATTTCATAGTCAATTCGGCATTTTCGGGGCATAATCTGCCAGACAAAGCATACTCTAGTGTTATGAAATTAGTAAGGTTACTCCTCTGTTCAAAAATACAACACAGTTTTACCATTACTGATACTTTGGATGCATATCCCGCCAAAACGTCATGTCTACGAAATTTCAGAATACGATTTTACATGTTACACAATTCTCTATATTTAGCCAAAGTTGGTAGAGTCGTACTCACAGCAAAACCATGTCAAAAATTGCTACGACTATTATTTTATTATACCTGCATAGCGATAGGTATACGCTGCCATGCAACCTTGTTTATATAGTGCTATCTTGATTGCACTATTTTAATTTGTTTACCTATGGAGGATCCTTGAATGGTTTATATAAGTCACATGGAACTTGTGTGCATGAAGTACTAAGAATCCCATGCTTCGGAATCAAATGCATAACAATCAAATAATACGTAGACATGCATTGTAATCCAAAACTTTGCTTTGGCTATGATACATGAGTTGTAATTATTTGAATGCTTCATCATGAATGGTAGCCACATATAGTATTAGATAAATATGGTTATTGCTTATGTGAAGTTAAATTAATACATAGCCTCTATTATCACATCTAACATCATATTTCATGGATTATTTCTAATAAAATACCACGGGTGAATGCTTAAACCTAATAAATTCACTAATGCTTGTATTACAATGAAATTTGTCACCCACAATAGTTAATAACAAACGTTGACAAGCATGGGAAAGATCATAAATATGGAAACATGATTGGTGAACAAGCATGACAATGTATTTATTTAAAGTATAAATAGTCTACCTAGCTAATCTAATAATGGTTTATGAAACAAAGTTCTTATTTATGTTAAATTGAAAAGGGATCCTTGTAGGATATGAAGGAATAACACATGGGAGAGAAAATCTATAAAAAAAAATAATAAATAAGGACACTTGGATGGTGAAAAGGTCGGATGTCAAAAAAATTTATACTATTATCCACTTCACTATGTATGGTGTTTCATAAATTGAACTTATATTTATGCTAAATAGATAGATAAGAAAATGTTCTAGGCAAGGAAAGATACTCCAAAGGGTTGAACTCTTTTGATTTAGCAATTGCATGTTGTTTGAGAATAATGCAGCCAATGTGTGAATAAATGGATCACCCCTAGAGATATATGTGAATAAGTCTTCTGATCATATAATTGCATGGTGTTTGGGAAGAATGTGGGAAATATGTGAATAAATGGATCACCCCTCAAGATATCATGAGCACTTGATGAATCCATTAAATCCTCTATGCAATGTAATGAAACATTGATGAATGGACAATGAAGGAATAGATGGTGAAGGCTTAAATTGACACACTAGGACGAAAGTAGAATGCTTCAGATGAAAATTGAGATGCCTAAGACTTGTGTAGAGGATATAACTTAACTGTATCTTCCACAAAGTGCATACCAATTGTATGGGTCAACATAAGCACAAATAAACATGTTTTATTGGTAAGAAGCTATTAATGAAGAAAACAAGCTTTAAATATCCCAAGATATATTTGATTGATAACAAATTCTTCTCAGGCAAGGGTTTTCTCCTAGAGTCCTTTGTGCACAACATTTTAATTCAAAAAACACCTAGACATGACATTATCTTTCACAGTGATGCATTTATCTTGTAGACACTCTATTAGAGGATAAAATCATATGTAGAGGAAAATTCATGGAAAAGGAAGTTACAATTGTGCAACAAAACCATAGCATATGCATTTTAACCTTAGAGCATCCATAAACTTCACATGAAGATGAAAAATGTGTGGGAGAGCGAAACACATCATTGAGAGAATTGTAATGCTAATTTAGAGAGAGAGAGAGAGAGAGAGAGAGAGAGTATGTTTTTCCTATTTAGGATATGTTGGACCCTGCCAAGGCCCAAAATGCTATGGAAGCTAGTGTGTGCAGCTAGAGGATGGTGTAATGTTACCCAAAGAGCCCATTAATTCATTTTTATCATTAATACCCCACTAAAGACCAAAATGAATTCATGTGCACTACTTGATTAATTGCATTTTCTAGCTAGGAAAATGTGCTTTACCCTCCAAAGCATATTTGGACCTTACTATATGAAGAAAACTACAAGAGGAGGTAGGATGCACCGATGCATGAGTTTTATCGCTTCTTGGACGTGGAATTGATGTTTTTTAGTTTTTGGGTCATTATTGGATCCCACCATAAGAAAATAACACATAAGAATATAAAAAGGAATGGAGAAAAAGATCGGGAAGTGAACTAGTGATGGAAGTGATGTGTTTTTCCCATTTGGGGCTTTGTAGGGCCCCACAACGAGTTAAAAATGAATAAATAGGCTCAATTAATTATTTTGTAAGTTGCAACAATGAAACAAGGAGAGATTTAATGTTTCCCCTTTAAGCCTTGTTGGACCTGTTATCGTACAATTTGTACTTTCCCAAAAGCCCAAGGCAAGTGGATACAGAATTGGCGTAACTAGGAGTAACCTATCATTGTCACCTTAATAGGAAATATCTTTCTATTTAGGAGTATGTCAAGACTACCCCTAGGGAGACATCCCCAGTGACCTGGGGGTTTGAGAAGGCTAAGGAAAATAACACAAGGAAATCCTTCCCCTCTCACAAATCACTCAAATCAAAGGGTTCTTTATTTCTTATAGAGATGAAGCGAATAAATAACATTGTGTACATGCCCAGAACAAGACAACAAGGCAAAAAGGGGCACTTTTCCAAGTACCAAAATGATGTTAGTGCTTCATAAGACAATGAACCTTCAAGAAGTTAGCTGGCTGATATGAATTTGCAGGAATGCAACAGTTTATAACAACAATAAATATTTTATAACAACCACGAGAATTATGCCTTGAAAATGCTTGAAAATAACAAGAAGAAATAGATTTAACCTAGCTTAATGATAAAATCTTGTCACAAGCAAGTTTGGAAATGTCTAGATAGCAAAATAAGTCACTTTTGTAGAGAATTTTCTGCAGTCAGATGGCTGTAGCAATCTTTTGCAACAGAAGCAAATTCTAGTGGTCAAAAGTGCAAGAAAACACCATGCAAACTCAACACTTATGTAGTAGATTGACTGGCAATTGTCACGAGTGATTTTCAGATGATGTAAGTGTGAGTTATGCAGGTGAATATGGAAATTTGGCTTGCATTAGTATGGATGTAGCAATGTTTTTCAACAGCAGCAAGTTATCTAAGGAGTTAGTCTAGTTTAGGGTTATCAAATGTTAGTAAAAGCTTCAAGGATAAACGTTTCAGTGTGTGTTTGATCAATCAACACTTGTAAATGGTAGACTAGTGCCTTTCTAGGGTAATGGAGTCAATAATGGCAGCAGTAACTTAGAGTAAAAACAGCAATGATAATGTTATGTCAAAGGGATCGAGAGCATGAGAAAGGTGTTGGTATCCCAAGGCCTCAAAAAATCCAACTCCTAGAGATAATTGCTAGAAAGTAACAATGGTTAGGCCCTAGCGATTTCTCTTTTCCTTGAAAAAATTGTAATAAAATATGCAATGGAAAAGGAAGTAGGGTTACTAGAGTGCTACAATGGTAGGTCTCTAGTATCTACTTCAAGATGGGTGCCTTTCAAGAAATTTTAGCACATGGAAAACTATAGAGAAAAACATAGTAACATATGTCTTTCTCCTAGGGTTTCACGCAAGAAATTTCATAATCTTAGACATCAAACAAGTAAATTAACCATAAGAATTCATTCACAATGAATAAAAGCATATTTTTCACTTATTTCACCAAGAATAATCAAGCATAAAACCTATTTGAAGATCCTCCACATGAAAATTTTCCAAAATACACCAAGAAATGTCTCCTCCAAGAAGTGCGCACCACTAGATTTCAACCAATAACCCTTAAAGAGGGTAAAATTTCATACCACCACTTGTGTGATGAGTGAATGATGAAAAAATATGAGAGTTTATCTCTTATTTATACATTGTTAATGACCTTTAATTACAATTATGTCGTGAAAAGGCTGGCATGGCCAAATTACATGAAAAATCTTGTTTTACACAAATTAAAATAATTAAACCCTAAAATCATCTTAAGAGGTGACGTCATGCTCTTTTAGGGTGACGTTGACCCTCCTGGGTGAAACGTTGGGCCTCATCTGTAAAATGTTGGGCCTTCCAAACCCTTAGATGATGCCATACGTGCCAATTAGCACACAATTGCCTCCAAAATGCCAATCCTAGCATTGGGTGACATCTAGGGTCACAATGGTGACGTCATGGGCCTCACAAGGCCAACGTCTAGGTGGAAGAGCAAGATCCACCTGGGTTTAGGTCTTCCAAAGTGTATCTAGTGAAATGTCCTTCCTTTTCCCTGGTGCAATTCTATGCCATCTCCCTGCCTCTGGTTGGGGTCACAACATCCATTTATGGGCCTTCAACCCCATGGAGGTCCAAGCTAATCATCTCCCCAAATGTACCAGTCCATTGGGCATGGTCCTACAGCAACAAAAAGTACGCCCTCCATGGGCTCATAATTCACATGGATCATAGCAATGTCAATCACATCCAATAATCAAATCACCCAAACATGTGCATCAAACCCCCCTTTACCCAGACAAATGCTCAAAGACGTCATGTAGTTTAACAAGTCAGGTTTGGAGAGGGTCTCAAGATGTCCAATTGGGTTAAGTCTCCTTAATTTTGGGGTGTTTCCTAGGTAAATACCAATCTAGGTCGTGTAAGTGTGTGAAATTTTGTAGGGGAAATGTTTGGGCAGACGGTGCAATGATAACAGGGAAATGTCGATCTTTCCTTTGGGTGCCTCTGTAGAGGGCGAGTTGCACCTTGTCATGAATTCCATTGTTTCCTATCCCATTCATCCTTTTATTCTTTGTCTTATTTCTTTTTATTTTCAAGGGAAAAGATGGGGGACATTGTCCTGGTGTGGTGACCAATGGTGATACCCACAATCACTTCACGGAAATGAGAAGGTTGGCTCGTGATGAGACCCCCTTTCTCTTGGATATTCCACCAAGAGCCACTACCCTGGTTTGGTGACTAGATATATGGTAGTGTCATACCACTACATGCCCATGGACCTAATAGGTTGGCTAATGATGAGACCTCTCATCCACCAACCAGGCCTTGAGTTTTATTTTTTCTTATGGGTCCCATTTTCTTACTGAGAAACCTTTTATTTCTTTCCTGGGAATCCATGGGCGAAGCATATCAAAGGTTTTATTTTGGCTTTTAAATCTTGCTAGCTAATTTTACCCTCTGGGCCTTTAGCCCCTTCTTCCCACAAGGCAAGGTACAACCCTTCCTAGTGTGGAAAACCCAATGCTCGAACCAAGGTAGGGGAAAATGAGAGGGATAATGATGAAAAATGGTAAGTATGGAAGGAATGGACAATGACCTTTCATAGACCCACCC
>JZKD02S0563917.1:0-16309 GCA_000966675.3 Picea glauca
AATTGAGTTATCCCACTGATCAATCTACACAAAACACAAAAAACATTTTTACTTGAAGTTACCAAGCACCTTTGGTCTACAACCACAAAGGGTTTCTTGGAGTGATAACAGTATGCATAGATGTGATTTGTACTTTTTTGGTTATGTCTGTGTATACATGTGTTTCTAACTTTACACCTTCATGAAAACTATCTACGTGGGGTTTTTATCATAGTTTAGTTTCATTACAACTCATTCACTTACATTAATTCAATCCTATATAGGATAGGATAAATTAGGAATAGATTAGACATGAATTTAAATAGTATTCATCTACATCTTTGATTTGCATAACCATCCATCATTCACCTTCATCGGTGGACTGGGCCGCAACTGGTAAAACCAAAACCAGAAATGGCTGTCGAGCTAGAATCCAGATGGATTCCCTATTCCAAATGGTGAGAGGTCTAATTGAGACTTCTTACCGAGGGTAACCCCTACTGTTGACAAAGGGCGATTTCTGACCTGTCAACATATTTGTTATTTTCTAGGGCTATTGAGGCCCTTTATGTTCTAGGATATTATCTTCATTAAGAGTTGGAAGGGGCGACCTGGAAATTTTTTGTCATGAGGGTGATTCTTCCTGAGTTTATAAAGAATTCACCAAGCTCTTGAAGTAGCTTCTTGTTGCTTCAACACCCTCTTTTTTTCTCCTCCTTTGCTTGTTTGGGTGATTCGATGGAGATAGAATTTTTAATTTCTATATATGAAGATACTGCATACTTACATTTGGATGTGATTGTCAGTTTCACTTTGATTTAAGAAGATCCATTTGCAGAAATTGAATTTGTTTTTCAGAGATGGAGTTTTCCTCTGTTCTTGTGCATGAATTAGAAATCCCTTGTAGATCCAATTCTCTTAGTTTCATGTCTTCCCCTTCATCATGATATTCATTCCCTTCTTCTATCGAGATCATATCTTTATCATCCTCTGCATTTGGATGTTTGGGTATTGAAGAATATTTTCTTTTGTCGGGATTTTGATCATGATCTAGGTGAGGGTGGATCTCCAAAGTGTTGTGTTGATGGTATGATTTTTGATATTTCCCTACCTCCTTTCCTTAACCATGGATTAAGGAAAGAGTCTCAAATCTATTGCTGATATTAGAGCCTTTTGGAATTGGTGGTGGTGGAATTTTCTTTTATTGGTGACTTTGTCAAAACCCTCCTCATATTTTTCTATCGAATTCTTAATAGGAATTAGAGGGGAATTCAAGGGGAAGTTTTGAAATATATTATCATGGTGATCCATAATCGATGGGTTCGCAACCCACTCACTTCACCAACACAAATACTTGTGCAAAATTAGATTTATGAACTCTATATTAGTTCTGTCTTTGATATTTTCATATGGTTCTGTGTCTCCTGGATGCTACAAAGCCACAGTCTTTTTCCTTGCACAAATATCTCTGCGCTTCTCTAAAAGATGCAACCCTTATTATTTGGTGTTACCAAACTAGTATAAAAGGATTGACTTTGTTATTAGTTTAAGCACTCCTCCTTTAGACACTGTGAATGTGCTAGTGGAAAGCTAGCATTGTGGGAAAACAATATATATATCCTTCATGGTATAACATGACTATGAGCAATACCAACTCTCTCTAAAATATGAAATTTGGTCCATCATAATCAATATAAGTCGGATGCACTCCAAAATCCTATGAGTGATGAAGGAGAATGAAATTTTAAGCAATAAAATCTGGGAAAGTGTTGAACCTTTTGTGATTTCCAAGCTCAGGATCATAATTTTAACAAGATGCTTGGAGCTCCACATGAACTAAGGCTCAATGCACTTTTTCCCAAGGGTTTGTGTGCATTGCTAAATTGTGAAGGAAATTCTCTCGCCAATGCCATTTGACCACCAACTATGTAAACCTAAAATGCATTATTAGAGGCCCAAAAGAAAGGAAATTACAGTGGAGAACTTTACAATCTATCTGTAGCAATGCATCACTCCATAGGAACTGGGGAAACCATACTCTCCTCTCTTGCTGTAATTACTTTCTCATTGCCAACAACACGTTTTCCAATCTGTAGTAAATTGAGTGGACTCAACCACCAACAATTTTGCATGCCCAGGTAACAAGTTAAGTGCTAAGGGAAGACAATTTTGACCCAGACAATCTTAAATATGTCCAACAATGTTTAGAATTTCCCCAACACTATTTAGAATTGTCGAAGAAATATTAAATTCACCCAACATTGTTTAGAATCTCCCCAACAAGCTTAAATTCTCCCAACACTGTTTAGAATCATCCCAACAATCTTAAATTCGACCAACACTATTTAGAATCACCTAGGCATCAATAAATTCACCCCAAAGGGAATATTGAAGTGCCTAGGTAATTAATGGGTGGTCCAAGACATGAGAAACGTCCCAAGGAGAGAGAACGACTCCAAGGAGAGAAAACACTCATTTATGAAGTTTTTCCAACAACTCTGTAATGGGGGCCATGTATATTTTTTTGTCTAGTTCGATCAACGGTGTAGGAAAGATAATTGTTGGAATTGGTAGCCACCCTCACCAATGTGCTCCATAATACCTCACACACAGTAAAATAAATAGGTAGCAAGCAACTCCTCATCCTCTCAACAATTATAATCAATATAAAGAGTATCCATTAAAAAAAATAACCAACAATTTGCAATTAAACATAATGGGGAATTTAACCATACTCAATATAGAGAGCAAACTAATTCAATGGGATATATTTTTTACCCTTGAACCCAATTAGGGAAAACTAGTGAATGGTGCTCAATATATTTCTTTCTGCAAGTTTTCAAATTTACAATGTTCTCCTCCTCCTTGGCCAAAAATCCCTTTGGAAATGAGTGAGTGTGAAGAAATAGGGAGAGCTAAGGGGTAAGGGAAGGCCACCAACCATGGCTCTTCACTTTCCATTCCTTATCTTTCTTCTCCTATCCATTTTTATCATTTAATTAATTATTTAAACGTTCCTCTCACATCCTCATTTTTCTTATTCAATTTTTCACATGCATTGATTTTCATAGCTTACATGACCTTGATTAATTATCTAGTTGTATTGCAGAATATGAGTCTTACCCACTTTTCATCCTAGATCCATTTTGGATCACATGGGAATGGAATATACAACAACGAAAGGGGATATGATCATAGTCAATTGTCTATATCCATTTGTAGTCTTGGAAACTTAAGCATGTTGAAGCTGATGATGGTTTTGACAGATTCAGATAGACACAAATGCAAGAATATGAAGTGTATTTGCCTTGATTTATTTTATTGACAATTTTGATAAAGGAGCCAAGGGTGTTTTTAATGTCCTCCAAGAATTTCAGATCCCAATATTCTTGTGGTAGGGAGTACAAATAGATCTAGATAGGGGAAATAGTAAATCCTCCTTGGCTGGGACAAATTTCCAATGCAAAATTGAAGAAATAAGGGTCGTTTTCAAATATCTTCTCTCTTTCCTCAACATTGTTGAATACAACAATAAAAAAACCTTTTGAGCCCAATTTTAGCTCAAAGTATCCTTTTGGATTCCATTGCATCTTGATCCACCATATCAAGGCTTTTTCCGAAGTCCAGAGACCCATAAATTTACAGATGATGACGTGGTCATGAAAATATTGAATGGTTTTTTTAAATATCCGTGGATTTGATTTCATATCATGGGGTTTCATTATCTTGTGAGATGCAGGTTCTAGTTCAACGCGTTTTCATGCCATTGGGAATATCGTGCTCAACTTTCTTTAACTATTAAGTATGTGGGTCACACTGAGTGTTTTCGTTTTCCTTGAGCTGGGGTGCTGCTAGAGGATTCTAGATATTGGTTGAATGTTGAGTACCTAGTTCATGTCTGTTTCCAACCACGATATTATGGAAGGAGGGATCCATACTCCCTCCCCTTTCCGATGCCATTGTAAAGGCTTCAGTAAACCCTAGAGGTTCTTAGGGTTCATAATTAAGAGTCAATGATCGTTCCCCCAATTTCATGATGTTAATGTAACAATGTTAATTGTATTTCAATGTTTTTTAATTATTGTTTAATACACGAGCTTAGTATCATACTAGATATATATTTTTAAGAGAAAGTACACTTGTCTCAAGGAAAACATCCATATATCATACTAATAAATTACCTAATTGTTTCTTTTTCTTGAGATCTTGTTTGGACATTTTCTTTACTTTACTTTAGTAAATGTTTTGAGTAGACTAACAACCATCAAAATGAACTTCCTATCATTATTAATAAGTCATTTTATTTTTTCACCTATAATCAATAAAATTCTATCTTTATATACTAGACTAACAACCATCAAAATGAACTTCCTATCATTATTAATAAATCATTTTATTTTTTCACCTACAATTAATAAAATTCTATCTTCACATTTGTATAAGTTAATTAGGTAAGGATTTCCATCTCCTGCTACTTTTCTTTTCCATAAGAAAAAAACTTTTATATTCATAGGAGAATATACATGTTACAATATTTCGTGTCAAGCCTCTGTAGGATTTCTTCAGGGACTATACTGTCTATACACCTAACTATATCAAAATAGGCCTATAAAGGATTTTTAAAAAAGATACTACATTCTGCTCATACTATCCAAATGTTTTTTACAACCTTACAAAAAATAAAACTTCTTTAGAGAGGAAACACCATAGCTTCGATTTTTGTTTCTTCAAAAAATCATAAAAATTGAAGGCTCCTTTTTGCAGCTGCAATGCTTCCTTTGAGAGTTCATCTGCTTTTGAATTGAGTTCCCTCAGAATGTGTTGGAAGGAGAGCCATTCAAATTATTTGAATGTGATTTTTATATCTCTTTGCAAAGAGGCTAATCTAGGGTTTTGAATATTATTAATGCCTCTTGCCCAATCTATCACCAACTTGGAGTCGCCAAAAACCTGTAGATTTGACAATTTTTTTTCTTTTGAAGTTTCTAGGAGGGTCCATAGTGCTATAATTTCCTCTCTATTGTTTGTTCCGCCCCCTGACACATATCTGACATGAATATAATGGATGTGACTAATGAAAAGAACCACCCCACTCCACAGGTTGGGGGGTGTCCTTGACTGGCTCCGTTGAAGAAGCCCCATGGGATGGTGTAATCAATGGGGGGTGGGATCTCTATTTGGATTTTAATTTCCCTTAGTTATGCCTTGAACTCTTTGGCATGACTGAGTGATGTTGACACAGTGTTCTCATGCGACACTAACTTTTCTTTAAATACAACACTATTTCTGTCCCACCAGATGTTGGAGATCATGATGCCCAAGAGACCTGCATACAAGGAGACTGATTTGTCTTGTATCCAAGATCTGAAATTTTCCTCTAGAGATCCCTGGTTCCAATTATCCTTGGCTTTCAATTTTTCCTTTAAAACTTGCACAACCTTCTCTGCATAAAAACAAGATATAAAGAGATGAGTAATGGTTTCTTTATTTTCTTTGCAAAGAGGACATCTGTTAGGACCACACCATCCTCGTCTATGAAAGTTGTCATGAGTTAACAATTTGTTGTTTAGTGCAAGCCATAGTGTTAATTTACATTTAGGAGGAGCTTTGAATTTCCAAAGGGGCTTCCACCACCATTTTGGGTGAAGCATAGTTTTATCTTCCAACCAAGCTTTGTATCCCAGTTTGACTGAAAAGGAGTCGTTTTGAGGGTTGTTTTACCAATAAAGGGATTCTTCCAAGTCTTTATCAAGGGAAATGAATTTTTCGCATAAAAGGGATATAAATGAGTTCCATTCATCTCACATTGCTTTAGGAAGATCAAGAGAAATTGCACTCTTCCACCCCAATCTCCCCCGAATAAGAGGAAAACCAGTGTTTAATTCGCTCATGAACTAGAGATTTTTATTTTTGAGAAAAAAGAGTAGGGGAGGAGAGAGTTTGTAGTTTTTTTTGGCTCCCAACCATGGGTATTCCCCCAGTATCACCTTTTTTCCCATTTCCAATATGCCAGAATATCCAATTACCAACGAGGGGGAAGGACTCCACAAGTGTTTTCCAAACAATTGATCCCTTGGAAGAGTTTAGAGGCTCTCGAAACCACTATGAAATGGATAAGGTGGGAAAGTATTTGGAGTTCATGAATCTTACCCAAAGAGAGTTTCCTAGGGTTAGTCTCCATAGGTTTCTTCCTGATAGGGCTCAGGAAAAATACGAATATTCTTTAAACCCCATCCTCCCATTTCTTTAGGTAGAGCGATTGTATTCCAACTGGCCAGACGAGTGCCTCCAGGAGAGTTCTGTCCTTCCCACAAAAAGAGAAATCTTATACAACGTATATGGTCTAGAATTCCTTTAGGGATTGTAGCTATAGAGTTCCAATAAACGAGAATACCTTTTAGGACTTCTTTAATTATGACTAGTCTTCCACCTCTTGAAAGGAGTCTGTTGACCCAAATGGCTATTCAGGCCTCAAAATTTTTGATTAGCCAGCTCCAGTTTTCTTTCCTATATTTCCTGGTTTTAAGTTGAAGTTGAGCTACTTGAATCCTTCAGAAAGAGGTTTTCTTTGGGAAGGAAAGGATTTGGTGATGGAGAACTCTTCTACTACCGCACAATGATTAAGAATTAGACATGATTTTTCCAAGTTTAATTTCATTTCAGTTGCACTACAGAAGAGGGTTAAAATAGTTTTGAAGGAATTCAAGTTAATCTGAGAACCAAAAAAGCTGCAAAAGATGTCATCTACAAATAAAAAACAAGTGACTGATTCAGATTCTGAGACTGCAATTCCTCGCAGAAGGCCATTGGACTAGGCCTCCTTTATCAGTATGCTAAGTGCTTCTACAACAATCAGGAATAAGAATGGAGAAAGGGGGCAATCCTGTCAGACACTTTTAGAAGCTTTGAAGAAACGGGACGAGGCTCCATTGATGAGGATGAAAAAGGAGGCAATTTGAACGCACCCCATAATATAGTTAACCACCTTTAAGCACATGCCCATTTGGAGTAGTGCAAGTCACATAAAGGTCCAGTTTACTCGGTCATAAGCTTTGGAGAGGTACAATTTTAGGATGGTTGCCTTAAGATTTCATTTTTTGATAGAGTGGAGCACTTATTTTGCGATGGAAACTGCATCATGAATCTATCTGTTGTGAGAGAAACCAAGTTGTTCTTCGCCTATGAAAGAACTTAACATCAGTCTTAATCTTCTAGAGATAATCACTACTACATATTGACAAATTTGTGATGACTACTTGTGACAAAAGTAACCTTTCGTTGCACAACTGAAGGTAAAGAATTGAATTTTTAAATGTTTTTATAAATCCATCTCGAGTTCGCTGTGCTTCCAACAATACCTTTGGTGATCGTCGCAAGAGTGACGAAACCAGATTTGCGTCGCAAGAGAGGAGAATGTGAAGATAGTGGACTCTCGTCTCTCTTGTGACGACCTTAGGCTATCGTCGCAAGAGCAATGATTCAATGATGACCGTTACACTATTTGACAAAGTCAAAATTGGTCGTTACACTATTTGACAAAGTCAACATTGACTTGGTCAACTGTCATCGCTCTTGCGACAAAAAAAATATCTACAAATATTTTGAAAATTAGAGATTTTGCAACAATCTAATTGCTATAACAACGAAGGTTCAAAACTTCAGAAAGGGTATTTTTGTGCGGAAGAATGTTGCAGAATATTAGAGGTGGGAAAAAAATAAAGTGGGTGAAAAGGGTGATGGTAGATGTTATTGCCCTTGCAAAAAATGTTTCCTTAGATGTCCCGTAAGCATTTTAACAGCAACATCTACAAAACATTGTAGGAAATATGGACACATTGATGGGGAATCAAATGAATATCGTCCTGTGGTAATTAGCTATATATTCATTATCTGTTTTTATATTGTCGATTTTATATAAAATTATATATATGTATATATATTGTTTGAATATTTGTTATAGTACACACTAATGTTGCATGATTGTTTGTAATTATAACATTAGAGTTTCCCTCTAACTTTCTGCAGAATATTGCACCAAGTAGTACTAGTATAAATGATGTTTTACAAGCCGAGGAACATGATCAAGCAAATGAGGATCTCATGGAAGAAGATGATTGGACAAATCAAGTTAACGATCCCATGGAATAAGATGATGGGACAAATCAAATGATCCAAGATTTGTTTGCTCAGCTGGATGAGGATGCATGGGACAATGATGGTATTTATGATGAACCTATATTAGAAAAGGCAAATAAACGACTTTATGAAGGCTCAAGAACAAATATTCTCTCTGGTACATTGCTTCTAGTGAACTTAAAGGTTATGAATAATTTTTCGAACACTTGTATGACACAGATCCTAAGGTATGTAATATGTTTCATCTCATATACATAAATGTTGATTTTTTTTCTAATTTTTTTTAGTGTTAATTAATGTGTATAATAAGAATGCAATTTTTACGATTAATATTCTTTATATTAACTAGTTATTTGTTATGTTGTATATTGTTAGGTGATTTTTTGTTACCATCGTCAAATATTTTACCTCGCACATATTGAGATTTGCATGCCATTATGAAATACATTGGAATGGATTATCAAACTATAGATGCATGTCCTAATGATCATATTATATATTATGGACAACATGATTCGAAAACAAAATGCCCAAAATGTCTTATCAGTAGATATCAAACCGATCAAGTAACAAAAGGGTGCCTCGAAAGGTTCTTTGTCATATTCCCATAATCCCACGTTTGTAGCGATTGTTCAGGTGTGAAATCATAGCACAATTTATGGATTACCATGAACGTAACATATGTGGAGATGGTGTTCTTGGAATGCCTGTTGATGGTTATGCATTTAGGGAAATTGAGGAAAAATGAGAAGATTTCAAAGATGAACCTTGTAATGTTAGGCTTTCATTGGCAGCTGATGGTGTTAATCCATTCAGAGAGCTTAGGTATATTTACTCAGTGTGGCCTATTTTTGTTATGAACAATAACATTCCTCCTTGGATGTCAATAAAGAGGGAGCACATAATGTTGACAATGATTGTTCTAGGTATTTGTTTACATTAATTTTTTGAATGTAACATTTTCATTTGTTTCATTTTTTGCATAATATCTTTTGTTTATTTATTTACTTATATATACATATCATGGTTATAGTAATTATATTGTGTAATTTCAAACAATTAGGTAAGTACCAAATTAAAGATATGAATGTATATATCGAGCCTCTTATCGACGAGCTACTAAAGTTATGGGCTGACATCACTATGTATGACATTTGTAAACCAATCAGGGAGAAGAAATTTAGATTCAGTGGAATACTTTTATGGACAATTCATGATGCCCCAGGACTAACAAATTTTTGTGGTATGTAGCATTCTATTGCTATTTAATACTATATAAGTTTTTAAAGATATCATGCTGCATGTTTAATTTTTAAATAATCTCATCATATAATTGAGATTAATCCATTTGTTGCAGGTCTTCAGACAAAGTGTAAATTTGCATGTCCAATTTGTGGTCCTAAGATGAAGTATCGTCATCCAATTTTTTTAGGAAAGGTGGTGTTTGATTAGTATAGGCATCTCCTCCCTAAGAACCATAGGTATCATACTATTGGAAAACATATTTTCAATGGGAAAGAAGAGACTGGTTTAAAATCACGAAGAATGACACCTCACTTATGAAGGTTGGAATATAATAGAAATCATCAAGGTACAAAATTTCTGTATGTATCATATATGTAATGTTTTGAATGTTTATTTTAATCATTGAATTTATTTTACCATATTTGATAATTATTTTTGTGATTTCTTTTATGCTTCATGAAGGCCGCCATCATGAAGGTATTAATAATGGGCTTCCATGATGAATGAGATGTTATCCCACTCAATTCATGAGGTTTCCCTACTATGAGGAGCTAAAAATATCTCATTTGTTTGATACAATGCATATCAGGAAGAATGTGACAAAAATGTTATGGTGAATCATAGATGGTAGGAGGGATAAAGGAAAAATTATCAAAATTTGTACTAACATTCAAGAAGCCAATCATGCAATGCGAAGTGTGATCCGATCAAATAGATATGGACTAGACCGAAATAACCTTCCATGGTTATTAACAGAGCAACAAAGAAATGATGTAAAAGAGGCCATTCAAAGAATTAAATTTCCCACGATTTTTGCTTCAAATATAAATAATATATTAATGAAGAAAGGTGAATTTGGTGGGGTAAAAACACATGATTGGCATACCTTCATTAAGGTAATAATTTTGGTATACATATTTATATATATTTGCCTTATACATATTTTAAGATTTTTTTTTTTTTGTCTACTTTGGTCAAAACAAATAACGATTCATTTTTTTGTTACAACATGTTCTACCGCTATCTCTCCCAAATGACTTTGACAACAACATCAAACAAGTTATATATGATATTGGAAAATGCATGAGGTAAGTAGTTGTGATTTATATGCAAAATGTTCTTTCAATTTGTTGTTGTACTTAATGACATGTGTTTTACTTGTAATGTAATATATTATATTATGTTATGTTGAAAAATGTTATTTTCTTGGATGGAGATGATAACAATCATTCTCCCCACCAATGTAATGGAACTTTAAATGAATTATTTCGAACCACTTTTCTTGGAGCAACCGCAATCTAGGGTTTGGATAGTCACGACCATTGCAGAGGGAAACATGAGCACCAGAGGAGGGGGTAAGGGGACCCCCTCATACAAACAGATAGTGGTAGATAGAGGGAAAGGGCCAAGGGGTGAAGTATTCAAGGCACCAATGATAGACACCTCGGGATCAAACCTTGGAATAGGTCAGGAAAGAAACAAGGGGAAAAGTGAATGCAGGGAAGAGGAAGAAAGATAAACTCATAACGAGTTGCAAGACACAAAGAAGACCAACCAGACCAAAGGGCGTAACCCATGCAAACCCAAAGCAGCACTGATACCCAAGGTGGTATTGGAGGATCCGTAGACGCAACTCTACAAATATCAGATGAAGGCACATGTGCTAATCTACAAATTTATGGGATTATGGCCCACAGAAAAAGCATTGCGCAACTAGATCAAATATCACTGGAAGCCAAATGGGGAAGTGGAGCTCCATCTGGGTTCGAAATGTGTCTTCATAGAGGTATTCATAAACCTGGAGGATAGAGATAGAGTATTTGAAGGAGGGCCATACTTCCATGCATCAACAAGACTATACATGCAACCATGGAAGGAGAATTTCTCCCTAGAAAAAGAGACCTTCAAAAAGGTACCAGTCTGGCTGAGACTCTAATCCCTAACCTTAGACTACTGGTTACCCTCCACTTTTGAAGTGATAAGGAATAAACTAGGGAAATAAATAAAGACCATAGAAGCAACCCTGAATGGGAGATACACATCCTACACAAGAATATGCATAGAGATGGACGTGTCGGGAGCACTCCCAGAAGCGATATGCCTCAAATTCAGGGATGAGGAATGGATCCAAAACATCGATTATGAACAAATCCCCTTCTGATGCAGAAGATGCCATGAACATGGCCTCCTAATCAGGGAATTCCCTCTTAATAAAAAGCAAGAAATGAAAAATTCCAAACCACAGCAGGATGAGGATGGATTTGTTAAACCAAACCTCGTAAGTAGAGACAACAAAAGGAAGAGAAAAGCCCAGGCAGGAAATAACCCAAAAGTTCGATTGAGTCTGGAAGGAAGGGATAAAACCAATCAAGAGGAAGAGGCCAAGAAGGATATGATAATAGCTCAGGAACTCCGAAAACAAACACCAAATGAGCACACCGACCGACCTAACAACCAAAAGGAACAAGGAAGCTACGCAGCTACGATGGAAGGAGAAACCAGAGACAACAACACACCCATGCAAGACGCAGAGGGAAAGCTGGAAATGAAACCGAGCGATGTGGGTACAAAATACTCGGAACTCAGATACTTGGTGGAAAGGGAAGGGATAGACCTCACGAACATACTGGAGCAATGGAAAAGACAAGGAGTGGACAATGTACCAACAGAGCAACTGGACCGCATCCAGTACCTGTTCCTCCTAAGGGAGGAAACCAAAGCTAGAGGTCAAAAGTGAGCACATAGGAATATTGGACACCTAGGAGTCAAAGTCGGCGAGGTAGAACCACAACTCTCACCCAAACAGACGTGGAGGAAAAAAGGCAGGAAATCCAACAATGTAGCCCTGCAGGAGCTTGGAACGCTACTGATAAGCTTGAGTAAGATAAAAAAAATCTTCCCCAACTCCCCCCCACATGTTTAAATGAAGTTTATAACATGGAATATAAGAGGCCTAAATAGCCCAAGAAAATAACGAATCCTTAGGAATAGACTAAAACAGGAACAATCAGATCTTTGTTTTATCCAAGAGACCAAGTGTAATACATAAAGAATGGAAACAATCAGTCAACAACAATGGCGCAAGTACAAGATGGTGGCCATTGGAGGCCACCAAATGGCAGGAGGCATCCTAACCCAGTGGAACCCACAAGAACTAAGCCTAATAGCAGCTGAAGCGACAAGGCATACCATTACGGTTCGCATGCAAATCATTGGGAAGACAGAGGAGATTTTATGCACTAATGTGTATGGACCCCAGGTGCCAGAGGATAGGAGAGGAATGCTAAGAAATATAGAATACCTCAAAAACTGAGCCAACAACCTCCATTGGATCCTAGCTGGGGATTTCAACATCATCACGTCACTCGTGGAGAAAAAAGGAGGGACTAGAATATTGGATAGAGATGCGGAGGAATTCTAAAAATTCATAGACACAACGAAAATGGTAGATATGAAAACCAAAAATGGCCATTTCACTTGGAATAATAAGCGAATGAGCCAACATTAGGTAGCAACAAGACTCGATAGATTCTTAGTGTTAGAGTCAGTCATTATGCAAGGGCTAACCTTAGACTGCAACATCCTTCCATGGGGGGGATCTGATGCCAGTGCAACTAGAAGTAGGCTTCCAAACCACACCAAAGAACAGACCCTTTAGATTCAAGAAATTTTGGATGGAACACCCGGATTTCAAGGAAAATATCAAGCAGTGGTGGAGTGAAGAGAAACCAGAGCAAGGGACAAGGATGTTCAAACTCTACAAGAAACTAAAATACATCAAATATAGGCTCAAGGAGTGGAACAAGGAAACCTTTGGGAATATAAACCAAGCGAAGAAAAACATAGAAGAAAAAATGAAAAAACTCTAGGAAACCTGCATTTTGGAGGGCTACAATGAAAAAAGGAAAAAGGAAGAGATCCAGATGACCCAGGAATGGGATGAAAGGTGCCAACAGGAAGAAACTATCTGGCGAAAAAAGTCCCGGATCATATGGCTAAAGGAAGGGGAAAGGAACACCAAGTTCTTTCATAGAATAACCATGGCCAGAAGATCCCATAACAAAATCTTGAAGATAAGGGACCCAAATGGAATAGAAAGAGAGTCCCATAAGGACATCGAAACAACTCTGGCAAACCACTTCCACGGGATCGCCCAAGAACCTAATCAAGATAGAACAAAGGCCCTACAAAAGGTGACCCAACACATCCCTCGCCTGGTAACAAAAGAACAAAACAAAAACTTGATCAAGCCCATTGCGGAGGAAGAAATAGACCAAGCACTCCAAGAAATGCCCAATGGAAAATCTCTAGGCCCAGATGGGTTCACAACGGAGTTTTTCAAATCCTGCTGGGAAGTCATTAAACATGATGTCTACAAGGTAGTAGAAGACTCTAGAAGGTCAGCCTCCATCTTGAAAGCACTAAATGCTACTTTGATAACACTCATCCCCAAATAAAATGAAGCCAAAAATCCTGATCGTTACAGACCAATAGCGTTGTGTAATGTGGTGTATAAGATAATTTCCAAGGTTATAGCCAATAGACTGAAACCACTACTACCCACACTAGTGTCGCAAGAGAAAGCGGGGTTCATAGAAGGAAGGAAAATAATGGACAATATTATCCAAGCCCATGAACTGATCCACACCCTGAATCTTTAGAAAAGAGAGGGAATGATAATACAATTGGACCTAGTGAAAGCCTACGACAAAATCAGCTGGCACTATATGGTCAGAACCCTGGAAGCCTTCGACTTCACCCAACACTGGATTCGATGGATAACCAACCTAGTATCCACAACAAGATTCTCTAGTAAACAGAGCCCCTGCCAAACCATACTGGCCCACGAGAGGCATCAGACAGGGAGACCCGCTGTCCCCCTTCTTATTCATCTTAATGATGGAAGGACTCAGTCAAAGCATAAAAATCACAACCACAACAGGGGAAATAAGAGGTATCAAACCTTATGAGAATTTTCCAACTTCCACACACCAACAATTTGTGGATGATACCTTACTTCATGGCATGCCCACAATCAAGGAAGTGGAAGCCTACAAATGAATCTTAGATGATTTTTGGGAAGCCTCGGGGGGTGAGATAAACTAGTCCAAATCAATGATCTTCTTTTTTAACACCAACCTATCTATCCAAGGGAATTTAGCCAACATCCTGGGCTTTGAACGAAAATCCCTCCCAAACAAGTACTTAGGCATCCCCTTGATAGAAAAAGCCTACAAGATGTCAACATGGGAAGGAATAGTCAACAAGCTTCAAGACTGGGTAAGCAATTGGAATTTCAGATCCCTCAACTAGGCAAGAAGACTTATCCTAACCAATTCGGTTCTGCAAGCTATCTCAACATTTATGATGTCAATTTTCCTGGACCCCAAGGGAATTCTACAAAAAATAAGAACCATACCAAGGGAATTCCTGTAGCACGGAGTGGAAACAAGGAAAAAATGGACACTAGTGGATTGGGAGAAGGTGTGTATGCCAAAGAGCAAGGGAGGCCTTGGGCTACACGACCCACAAGTAACCAATGACGCCTATGGGGTGAATCTTTGGTGGATATGGGTCAAAGAAATGACCACACCATGGGTTAACCTATGGAAGACAAAGTATGCCACATATATTAGTAACCAGGACAAAATCCGCTTTAGAGGCACCAAGGAGGGTTCAACCATATGGAACTTAGCCTGGCACAACAAGATCTGGAACCAGACACACAACTTTTGGGAAATAAGGAATGGAAGAACTTCTAGATTCTGGGAGGAGGCCTAGCAACAAGAACTCAAAATGGAACAACTGGGTCGGGAGGAACTCCAACAGGAGATGATGGCACAAGGCAAAACTTGAGTTTACCATTACTAGAAACAAGAAGCAGAGCACAACAAATGGAGAATCTTGAACACTCTCACCCCACAGAATAGAGACCAGACCACAACAACAATTAAAGAAGTGGAGGAGGAATTGGGGAGAAGGAAAATTGCAGTCACGGATGGAAATGACTAGCTGAGATGGGGGCACAAAGCAAGAGGGGTGTTGGTCTCCGGTTTTGATCATGTTTTTTGCCTATATTACATTCCACAGACCTCCATTTATATGCCAGTGCCACCCTTTTGGCCTTGTTTTGACATAGTTGACATCTCCCTACCATTCAATGGGGTTACTTAAGGTATCTTTACATTTCAAGACATTTTTATGCACTTTGATGCTTTAAATTGATATTGGAACTAATGTCGCTTGGGTTAGGTACCACTTCTATTTTTGGAACAGGATGCCGGTACCAGGTACCAACTCGTACCTGTGGAGATACCACTGGAGCCACTCAAGATCTGTGCGTTATGGACCGAATGGGAGACAGAGAGATCGCATGACAGCTGGAGTCATCGCCCATAGGGTGCTTGAAGGCATAATGATAAAACTGGGTCGTTAATTCTTCATTGTTCACACTTCGTGACACTACGTGTCACGAAGATGTGAAGTACGTTTTAAAACCTGATTCCAAGCTATTTTCAGATCGGGGGATCCGTTTGTTTTATGTATCTTTGTTTTAGACTGTTATAAACAAGAGGATTTATATAAACCCGAGATCACTCCTGAGAATGGGTTGGATTATGTTACATCGTAAACACATGTTTTTGAATACAAACTAATGTTACGTTATGTTACCCGACTGTCATACGATCTGAGTATTTTTCTTATGAGTTAATGAAGCGTGAAGTTACACCATGTTTGCATAGAATTTATAGTCGGCTCTGGTTGTCACTTACAACGTTTGTGCCATTTGGTTGGGCCCGCCAAACAGGTGCAAGCCGCTGCTTTATTTTGTAATAGACTTAGCTTTATTATGTCAGAGATTTAGTTGTTTCAGTGTGTTAGTATTTGCTTACATGAATGGTATATCTGCAGCTCACAGTGCGTCATAAATTTAGTTGTTTCAAAAGTG
>JZKD02S0563928.1:0-16308 GCA_000966675.3 Picea glauca
CTCATTCGGTATGGGAAACTAAGGGATATTTCTACGTTCTCTACGTCTGGCTTCCAACTGTTCCTGTGTTGCGATATCTCGTTCAATGGCCGCCCATGAACGTTCTAGTTCTTCCTGGGTATTATAAGTTCTAAGGGTCGTGCTAAAAAGACTTAACGTGATATTAGTTTGATCTGATATCCCGAGTTGAATATTAGGTTGAATTACTGTGGGTATAGTCATTGAGGGACAGTAACAGTATGGAAATGATTTAACGAGAAATTTTAATGGTTGTTACAATTCGGTCGAAAAATAAGAGAAATCTTCGTATGAAGAACGAAATGAAACTACAAATGAAAGGTCCTTTCCCGTAACTGTATGGTTTTCGTAAAGGTGTGAAATGAGAGAAGAACATCTATTTGCAGGTAACGCAAAATTCTTATCAGCAAAAACTCACGTATACATGGAAGAAGAAATTGACATGAACATAATTGACATAGTGCAAGTAAACACAAAATCCTATAACTGTAGCTTGGTCTTACACCTGCTGATAGCCGGTGCAAAGGAAAGACAAGGGACCATTACTGTAATATGAGCTTACTTCACTATAGAAGTAGTCGTACTAAGTTACAGTGATACTTCTCAATTATGTAGAGCAAAATGAAAAGAAACAGAGAACATAACAAGATAAACTAATTGTGTTAGAACAAAATAAAAAGAAATAAAGAACATGACAAAACAAACTTGAGATACAGTCGGGACAGAATCGGGAATCTTGAATTTGCTTCGTATTAACTTCCTTCATGGGAGAATTCTGTTACAATAGGTACCAAAAAGTCCAGCCTTATGTTCTTCTTTCTCTGTTCTATTTATACAAAAGGGTGCCAGGTGCCTTCTTTACATGAGTCGGAGCATATGATACACTTGTCCGTAAAATTAGATACAAGTTGTGGTGGTTCCGTTTGGCAGCTGTTAGGAGTGAAGCCCCTCCATCTCTTCAACTCCGTTTTCAAAGCGCGCTAGGTGCTTGTCTCTGCATAGACTGGATGCATATCTTACATTTGTCTAGGAATTGAGATATGAGCTGTGACGGTTCTGCCTGACAACTGGCTTCAACAAAGTAGCAGTCTTGGGCTAATTGCGGAAGTTGATTTGCTATATATGCATAAACAATATCAAGGGTGCTGAGTTGTGTGCTGGGTTGAATTAGATATTCATCAATTTGAGCCATCCCTGCCCAGTCCATTTTAGAGATTTCCACCAAATCTCTCTCATTTTTCTCTTTTATGTCAATGGAGATCCGCTCCATATTTATTTGCCTCAGCGCCTCAGTGTCTCCTCCATTTTCCATCCCTACTAGTTCATCATTTATGTTTTTGAAGGTTT
The DNA here is from genome assembly GCA_000966675.3 of Picea glauca. NCBI lineage: Eukaryota > Viridiplantae > Streptophyta > Pinopsida > Pinales > Pinaceae > Picea > Picea glauca. Next base: position 1,366 of record JZKD02S0563928.1, read on the forward strand.
CTTCGAGTGAATTTGTTACTTTTTGTGCTTGTTCTCTGCTCAAGGCAATATCATGCTCCCAGTTCTTTAACAAAATATTACCTCTTGTCTGTTCGGCAATGGAGAGCCTGGGGGTTCCTGTTGAAAACCTGTTATTGGTAGTTATCACTGCTTCCTGGAAGATGATCCGAGCAGCCTCTGCGTTTCTTTCCTTGACAATCAGATTCTCAGAAATCTGATTCATTAACAAGCAATCCTGTCGAAACTCCCCGATTTTGTTTAGTAGGCTCTGTTGAGAAGAAGAGACCCTGCTCCGAATGTCGATTGCTCGAGATTTGACAATCTCGACGTCAATCACCTTGCTTTCCATGACCCCTAATTGAGCCTGTAATTGCGTGATTGTATCCCTCTGGCGGTCGAATTGTACCCGACCATCTCGGATGACTGAATTTGCCTTCTCCAGCTTAATCTTGAGGAACTCAATTTCTTTCCTATCGGCCAATTGGGCCAGCTCTATTGCTCCACTCGCCTAGCTTTTGGCATCTTCGGCAGTTGAAGCTATTCGAGCTTCAAGAGTCTTGATTAACCGATTCTTTTCTTTAAGCTGATTTTTTAACGCCGCGACTGAGACTTGATTTGTTGTTGCGTACGCTCCCAGCGTTCCTGCGATTTCAGTAGAAAATTCATCTCTCTTTTTATTTCTCCCATCGGTCATTACCTTGAATCTTTTAGCTGTGGATTCTCCCTCTTGGTAAAATTCTCACTTTACCACAACTTTCCTCTTTTTGTCAAAGAAGAATTCGTTAGGAGGGAGTTCTTCTGCCCTTATAGGCCTCAGCTCCTCATCAAATATCCATCCTTCGCCAACGCTTCCCTGTGTCGATTGCAAGGGTGTGATGGAGGCGATGGGCTGCCCAATCTGCTTTGCACCCTTCCCTGGTGTGACGAGTGGATCTTGCTCTTTCGGGGCGTCAGAGGTATTTGTTCCCGACTCCAGATTCTGCGTTCCTGGTGGGTTTGTATCCGTTATTTCTACCTCCGGGCCAAGATCCTTAGGAGGACTTGCACACTCCTTTTCCGTTTCAGGATCTTTCTCCTGTTCAGGGCTCTTTTCCTTTTTGGGCTTCCTTTCTTACTCTCCTTCCTGACGCTTCTTGGGATTAGAGGTCTGCCCTTCAGAACTTTCGGCTCCCTTATATTTATCCTTAGGAAGTCCCAAACCTCCCAGCACCACGGGGAGACATCGCTTCCTGTTCGCCTGGAATTTCAAGACAGAATCTCTGTCTTCGGCCGCTAGGGATTCAATTCGGAATTGCACTTCCGAATAGGATCTGGTGCTTCGGAAAACATCATCCCAACGCGAGGATTCGTGTTCAAACCTCTTTAAGCCACAATTTCCTAAATGAGTACTCACGATCCTCTGTGAATCATGCCTTTTATATTCAATACAGGCCAAATTTAAGCCTTCTAAAGCTGCAGCCTCAGCTTTAGCATGTCCGAAATCGAGCAGATAATATGAATTAAGCCGGATAGGGAAAGACGACCATACCTTCTTTGCTGATGCTTTTAGTTCTTTGCTCACGCCGTCGATTACTGTCTTCCGAGCAATCTCACGACATGCTAGTTTATCGGGGATAAATTGTGGGAGCGCTTGAGGGGGAACAATAGCTCTGAATACCCTGAAATAAGAGAATTCTTCTTCCACGTACCAGTCTGCAATCTGGCTCAGATTCGTAGCAATGGCATCCGAGATGCGAGGTGGCAAAAGACCAAAAATGGTGACATGTAGGGGCACCATCACCCAATTAAAAATTTCATAAATAAACTCATTCGCATTATTTTCCCACAGTTTATCGTGGTACTCATGCACAGCTTTTTTTTCGGATGGACTCCAAACCCAATTCATCAAAGAAAAAGGCGTCAGGGAGCATATTGCATCCATGATATACACAGACATGTAAAATTTGGACGGCTTCCCGGCTGCCTTCCACTCCTGGTACTCGGTGATTCTATTGAACAAATTATCAAAGAGAATTTTTGCCCAATTGAATGTGGAACCTTCGGCTACCCGAAAAATGAGGGGTACCCACTGAACAATAAAATGAGTGGTGTCCTCTGTTCCAAAAAGCCGACAAGTCATCATGGCCACATACCTGTACTTTGGTTCCAGCGAAGAAATCAAATACACACCTTCATTGTTCACCCTGAAGGTGGAGGGACGAGACACCCAATCCTTTATCAAGCCTGGCAAAGTCTTGTCAAATTCCTCGCACTCTTTCTCCTTGAATTCTGCGAAGAATTCTTTGCCAAATGTGTATTCAGAGGTCGCTGGAAGCTTGTACATAGACTGGATATGCTCGGGCCTAAAATTCTCAATCATGTCCTATCTGTCATTCAGAATAGTTATGGAAGGTAGGTCGATGTGATCCAATGCCCATCGGATCATATCGAAATATGGAAGCAACCGAGGTCTGGTTGCTACCAAGTGCATTTTCGACTGAACAATTGTCCTGTATCTAGTGTTCATGTNGGTTCCGTTTGGCAGCTGTTAGGAGTGAAATCGCTCGATCTCTCCAACTCCGTTTTCAAAGTGCGCCAGGTGCTTGTCTCTGCATAGACTCGATGCATATCCTATATTTGTCCAGGAATTGAGATATGAGCTGTGACGGTTCTGCCTGATAACTGGTTTCAACAAAGTAGCAGTCTCGGGCTAATTGCAGAAGTTGATCTCCTATATATGCATCAACAATATCAAGGGTGCCGAGTTGTGTGTTGGGTTGAATTAGATGCTCATCAATTTGAGCCATCCCTGCCCTATCCATTTTAGATATTTCCACCAAATCTCTCTCATTTTTCTCCTTTACGTCAAGGGAGATCCGCTCCATATTTATTTGCCTCAGTGTCTCTGTGTCTCCTCCATTCTTTATCCCTAATAGTTCAGCGTTTATGTTTTTGAAGGTTCCTTCGAGTGAATTCGTCACTTTTTGTGCCTGCTCCTTGCTCAAAGCAATATCATGCTCCCATTTCTTTAACAAAATATTACCCCTCGTCTGCTCGGCAATGGAAATCCCGGGGGTTCCCGCCGAAAACCTGTTATTGGTAGCTAACACTACTTCCTGGAAGACGACTCGAGCAGCTTCTGCGCTTCTTTCCTTGATAATAATATTCTCAGAAATCTGATTCATCAACAAGCAATCCTGTCGAAACTCCCCGATTTTGTTTAGTAGGCTCCGTTGAGCAGAAGAGACCCTAATCCGAATGTCGATTGCTCGAGATTTGACAATCTCGACGTCAATCACCTTGCTTTCTGTGACCCCTAATTGAGCCTGTAATTGTGCAATTGTATCCCTCTGGTGGTCGAATTGTACCCGATCATCTCAGATGACTGAATTTGCCTTCTCCAGCTTAGTCTTGAGGAACTCGATTTCTTTCCTATCGGCCAATTGGGCCAGCTCTATTGCTCCACTCGCTTGACTTTTGGCATCTTTGGCAGCTGAAGATATTCGAGCTTCAAGAGTCTTGATTAACCGATTCTTTGCTTTAAGCTAATTTTTTAATGCCGCGACTGAGACTTGATTTGCTGTTGCGTATGCTCCCAACGTTCCTGCGATTTCAGTAGCAAATTCATCTCTCTTTTTATTTCTCCCATCGGTCATTACCTTGAATCTTTTAGCTGTGGATTCTCCCTCTTGGTAAAATTCTCGCTTTACCACAACTTTCCTCTTTTTGTCAAAGAAGAATTCGTTAGGAGGGAGTTCTTCTGACCTTATAGGCCTCAGCTCTTCATCAAATATACATCCTTCACCAACGTTTCCTTGTGTTGATTGCAAGGGTGTGACGGAGGCGATGGGCTGCCCAATCTGCTTTGCACCCTTCCCTGGTGTGGCGAGTGGATCTTGTTCTTTTGGGGTGTCAGAGGTCTTCGTTCCCGACTCCAGATTCTGCGTTCCTGGTGGGTTTGTATCCTTTATTTCTACCTCCGGGCCAAGCTCCTTAGGAGGACTTGCACTCTCCTTTTCCGTTTCAGGATCTGTCTCCTGTTCAGGGCTCTTCTCCTTGTCGGGATTTCTCTCCTGTTCGGGGCTTTTTTCCCTTTCGGGCTTCCTTTCTTGCTCTCCTTCCTGACACTTCTTGGGATTAGAGGTCTGCCCCTCAGAACTTTCAGCTACCTTATCTTTATCCTTAGGAAGTCCCAAACCTCCCAGCACCACGGGGAGACATCGCTTCCTGTTCGCCTGGAATTTCAAGACAGAATCTCTGTCTTCGGCCGCTAGGGATTCGATTCGGAACTGCACTTCCGAATAGGATCTGGCGCCTCGGAAAACATCATCCGAAGGCGAGGATTTGTGTTCGAACCTCTTTAAGCCACAATTTCCTAAATGAGTACTCACGATCCTCTGTTGATCATGCCTTTTATATTCAATATAGGCCAAATTTAAGCCTTCTAAAGCTGCAGCCTCAGCTTAAGCATGTTCGAAATCGAGCAGAGAATATGAATTAAGCCGGATAGGGAAAGACGACCATACCTTCTTTGCTGATGCTTTTAGTTCTTTGCTCACGCCGCCGATTACTATCAGCCGAGCAATATCATGACATGCCAGTTTATCGGGGATAAATTGTGGGAGCGCTTGAGGGGGAACAGTAGCTCCGAATACCCTGAAATAAGAGAATTCTTCTTCCACGTACCAGTCTGCAATCTGGCNATAGCATTCTCGGGCTAACTGCGGAAGTTGATTTCCCATAAATGCATCAACAATATTAAGGGTGTCGAGTTGTGTGTTGGGTTGAATTAGATGCTCATCAATTTGAGCCATCCCTTCCCTATCCATTTTAGAGATTTCCACCAAATCTCTCTCATTTTTCTCTTTTGTGTCAAGGGAGATCCGCTCCATATTTATTTGCCTCAGCGCCTCTGTGTCTACTCCACTTTCCATCCCTAATAGTTCAGTATTTATGTTTTTGAAGGTTTCTTCAAGTGAATTTGTCACTTTTTGTGCCTGTTCTCTGCTCAAAGCAATTTCATGCTCCCAGTTTTTTAACAAAATATTACCTCTTGTTTGTTCGGCAATGGAGAGCCCAGGGGTTCTTGTTGAAAACTTGTTATTGGTAGCTATTACTGCCTCCTGGAAGACGACTCGAGCAGCTTCTGTGCTTCTTTCCTTGAAAATAAGATTCTCAGAAATCTGATTCATCAACAAGCAATCTTGTCGAAACTCCCCGATTTTGTTTAGTAGGCTCCGTTGAGCAGAAGAGACCCTGCTCTGAATGTCGATTGCTCGAGATTTGAAAATATCGACGTCAATCACCTTGCTTTCCATGATCCCTAATTGAGCCTGTAATTGTGCGATTGTATCCTTCTGGTGGTCGAATTGTGCCCAACCATCTCGGATGACTGAATTTGCCTTCTCCAGCTTAGTCTTGAGGAACTCAATTTCTTTCCTATCAGCCAATTGGGCCAGCTTTATTGCTCCACTCGCTTGACTTTTGGCATCTTCGGCAGCTGAAGATATTCGAGCTTCAAGAGTCTTGATTAACCGATTCTTTGCTTTAAGCTGATTTTTTAATGCCACGACTGAGACTTGATTTGTTGTTGCGTACGCTCCCAGCGTTCCTGCGATTTCAGTAGCAAATTCATCTCTCTTTTTATTTCTCCCATCGGTCATTACCTTGAATCTTTTAGCTGTGGATTCTCCCTCTTGGTAAAATTATCACTTTACCACATCTTTCCTCTTTTTGTCAAAGAAGAATTCGTTACGAGGGAGTTCTTCTGCCCTTATAGGCCTCATCTCCTCATCAAATATCCATCCTTCGCCAACGCTTCCCTGTGTCGATTGCAAGGGTGTGACAGAGGCGATGGGCTACCCAATCTGCTTTTCACCCTTCCCTGGCATGGCGAGTGGATCTTTTTCTTTCGGGGTGTCAGAGGTCTTCGTTCCCGACTCCAGATTTTGCGTTCCTGGTGGGTTTGTATCCTTTATTTCTACCTCCGGGCCAAGCTCCTTAGGAGGACTTGCACTATCCTTTCCCGTTTCAGGATCTTTCTCCTGTTCAGGGCTCTTTTCCCTTTCGGGCTTCCTTTCTTGCTCTACTTCCTGACGCTTCTTGGGATTAGAGGTCTGCCCCTTAGAAATTTCGTCCCCCTTATCTTTATCCCTAGGAAGTCCCAAACCTCCCAGCACCACGGGGAGACATCGCTTCCTGTTCGCCTGGAATTTCAAGACAGAATCTCTGTCTTCGGCCGCTAGGGATTCGATTCRGAAYTGCACTTCYGAATAGGATCTGGYRCCTCGRAAMAMATCATCYGAAGGYGAGGATTYRTGTTCGAACCTCTTTAAGCCACAATTTCCTAAATGAGTACTCACGATCCTCTGTGGATCATGCCTTTTATATTCAATACAGGCCAAATTTAAGCCTTCTAAAGCTGCAGCCTCAGCTTTAGCATGTCCGAAATCGAGCAGAGAATATGAATTAAGATGGATAGGGAAAGACGGCCATACCTTCTTTGCTGATGCTTTTAGTTCTTTGCTCACGCCGCTGATTATTGTCTGTCGAGAAATCTCACGACATGCCAGTTTATCGGGGATAAATTGTGGGAGTGCTTGAGGGGGAACAGTAGCTCCAAATACCCTGAAATAAGAGAATTCTTCTTCCACGTACCAGTCTGCAATCTGGCTCAGATTCGCAGCAATGGCATCTGAGATGCGGGGTGGAAAAAGACCAAAAATGGTGACATGCAGGGGCACCATCACCCAATTAAAAATTTCATAAATAAACTCATTCGCATTATTTTCCCACAGTTTATCGTGGTACTNATCTATTTGAGCCATCCCTTCCCTGTCCATTTTAGATATTTCTACCAAATCTCTCTCATTTTTCTCCTTTACGTCAAGGGAGATCCGCTCCATATTTATTTTCCTCAGTGTCTCTGTGTCTCCATTCTTTATCCCTAATAGTTCAGCGTTTATGTTTTTGAAGGTTCCTTCGAGTGAATTCGTCACTTTTTGTGCCTACTCCTTGCTCAAAGCAATATCATGCTCCCATTTCTTTAACAAAATATTACCCCTCGTCTGCTCGGCAATGGAAATCCCGGGGGTTCCCGCCGAAAACCTGTTATTGGTAGCTAACACTACTTCCTGGAAGACGACTCGAGCAGCTTCTGCGCTTCTTTCCTTGACAATAAGATTCTCAGAAATCTGATTCATCAACAAGAAATCCTGTCGAAACTCCCTGATTTTGTTTAGTAGGCTCCGTTGAGCAGAAGAGACCCTTCTCCGAATGTGGATTGCTCGATATTTGACAATCTCGACGTCAATCACCTTGCTTTCCATGACCCCTAATTGAGCCTGTAATTGTGCGATTGTATCCCTCTGGTGGTTGAATTGTACCCGACCATCTCGGATGACTGAATTTTCCTTCTCCATCTTAGTCTTGAGGAACTCGATTTCTTTCCTATCGGCCAATTGGGCCAGCTCTATTGCTCCACTCGCTTGAATTTTGGCATATTCGGCAGCTGAAGCTATTCGAGCTTCAAGAGTATTGATTAACCGATTCTTTGCTTTAAGCTGATTTTTTAATGCCGCGACTGAGACTTGATTTTCTGTTGCGTACGCTCCCAGCATTCCTGCGATCTCAGTAGCAAATTCATCTCTCTTTTTATTTCTCCCATCGGTCATTACCTTGAATATTTTAGCTGTGGATTCTCCCTCTTGGTAAAATTCTCGCTTTACCACAACTTTCCTCTTTTTGTCAAAGAAGAATTCGTTAGGAGGGAGTTCTTCTGCCCTTATAGGCCTCAGCTCTTCATCAAATATCCATCCTTCGCCAACGCTTCCTTGTGTCGATTGCAATAGTGTGACAGAGGCGATGGGCTTCCCAATCTTCTTTGCACCCTTCCCTGGTGTGGCGAGTGGATCTTGTTCTTTCGAGGTGTCAGAGGTCTTCGTTCCCGACTCCAGATTCTGCATTCCTGGTGGGTTTGTATCCTTTATTTCTACCTCCGGGCCAAGCTCCTTAGGAGGACTTGCACTCTCCTTTTCCGTTTCAGGATCTTTCTCCTGTTCGGGCCCTTTTTCCCTTTTGGGCTTCCTTTCTTGATCTCCTTCCTGACGCTTCTTGGGATTAGAGGTCTGCTCCTCAGAACTTTCAGCTCCCTTATCTTTATCCTTAGGAAGTCCCAAACCTCCCAGCACCACGGGGAGACATCACTTCCTGTTCACCTGGAATTTCAAGACAGAATCTCTGTCTTCGGCCGGTAGGGATTCGATTCGAAATTGCACTTTCGAATAGGATCTGGCGCCTCGGAAAACATCATCCGAAGGAGAGGATTCATGTTTGAACCTCTTTAAGCCACAATTTCCTAAATGAGTACTCACGATCCTCTGTGGATCATGCCTTTTATATTCAATATAGGCCAAATTTAAGACTTATAAAGCTGCAGCCTCAGCTTTAGCATGTCCAAAATCGAGCAGAGAATATGAATTAAGCCGGATAGGGAAAGACGACCATACCTTCTTTGCTGATGCTTTTAGTTCTTTGCTCACGCCACCGATTACTGTCTGCCGAGCAATCTCATGACATGCCATTTTATCGGGGATAAATTGTGGGAGCGCTTGAGGGGGAACAGTAGCTCCGAATACCCTGAAATAAGAGAATTCTTCTTCCATGTACCAGTCTGAAATCTGGCTCAGATTCGCAGCAATGGCATCCGAGATGCGGGGTGGCAAAATACCAAAAATGGTGACATGCAGGGGAACCATCACCCAATTAAAAATTTCATAAATAAACTCATTCACATTATTTTCCCACAGTTTATCGTGGTACTCATGCACAGTTTTTTCTTCGGATGGACTCCAAGCCCAATTCATCAAAGGANCATCCCTGCCCTATCCATTTTAGAGATTTCCACCAAATCTCTCTCATTTTTCTCTTTTGTGTCAAGGGAGATCCGCTCCATATTTATTTGCCTCAGCGCCTCTATGTCTCCTCCACTTTCCATCCCTAATAGTTCAATATATATGTTTTTGAAGGTTTCTTCGAGTGAATTTGTCACTTTTTGTGCCTGTTCTCTGCTCAAAGCAATTTCATGCTCCCAGTTTTTTAACAAAATATTACCTCTTGTCTGTTCGGCAATGGAGAGCCTGGGGGTTCCTGTTGAAAACCTGTTATTGGTAGCTATTACTGCTTCATGGAAGACGACTCGAGAAGCTTCTGCGCTTCTTTCCTTGACAATAAGATTCTCAGAAATCTGATTCATCAACAAGCAATCCTGTCGAAACTCCCCGATTTTGTTTAGTAGGCTCCGTTGAGCAGAAGAGACCCTGCTCCAAATGTCGATTGCTCGAGATTTGACAATCTCGACGTCAATCACCTTGCTTTACATGACCCCTAATTGAGCCTGTAATTGTGCAATTGTATCCTTCTGGTGGTCGAATTGTGCCCGACCATCTCGGATGACTGAATTTGCCTTCTCCAGCTTAGTCTTGAGGAACTCGATTTCTTTCCTATCGGCCAATTGGGCCAGCTTTATTGCTCCACTCACTTGAATTTTGACATCTTCGGCAGCTGAAGCTATTCGAGCTTCAAGAGTCTTGATTAACCGATTCTTTTCTTTAAGCTGATTTTTTAATGTCGCGACTGAGACTTGATTTTCTGTTGCATACGCTCCCAGCGTTCCTGCGATTTCAGTAGCAAATTCATCTCTCTTTTTATTTCTCCCATCGGTCATTACCTTGAATCTTTTAGCTGTGGATTCTCCCTCTTGGTAAAATTCTCGCTTTACCACAGCTTTCCTCTTTTTGTCAAAGAAGAATTCATTAGGAGGGAGTTCTTCTGCCCTTATAGGCCTCATCTCCTCATCAAATATCCATCCTTCGCCAACGGTTCCCTGTGTCGATTGCAAGGGTGTGACGGAGGCGATGGGCTTCCCAATCTGCTTTGCACCCTTCCCTGGTGTGGCGAGTGGATCTTGTTCTTTCGGGGTGTCAGAGGTCTTTGTTCCTGACTCCATATTCTGCGTTCCTGGTGGGTTTGTATCCTTTATTTCTACCTCCGGGCCAAGCTCCTTAGGATGACTTGCACTCTCCTTTTCCGTTTCAGGATCTTTCTTCTGTTCAGGGCTCTTTTCCCTTTCGGGCTTCCTTTCTTGCTCTACTTCCTGACGCTTCTTGGGATTAGAGGTCTGCTTCTCAGAACTTTCGGCCCCCTTATCTTTATCCCTAGGAAGTCCCAAACCTCCCAGCACCACGGGGAGACATCGCTTCCTGTTCGCCTGGAATTTCAAGACAGAATCTCTGTCTTCGGCCGCTAGGGATTCGATTCRGAATTGCACTTCCGAATAGGATCTGGYRCCTCGRAAMAMATCATCYGAAGGCGAGGATTCGTGTTCGAACCTCTTTAAGCCACAATTTCCTAAATGAGTACTCACGATCCTCTGTGGATCATGCCTTTTATATTCAATACAGGCCAAATTTAAGCCTTCTATAGCTGCAACCTCAGCTTTAGCATGTCCGAAATCGAGCAGAGAATATGAATTAAGCTGGATAGGGAAAGATGGCCATACCTTCTTTGCTGATGCTTTTAGTTCTTTGCTCACGCCGTCGATTACTGTCTGCCGAGCAATCTCACGACATGCCAGTTTATCGGGGATAAATTGTGGGAGCGCTTGAGNCAGAAATCTGATTCATCAACAAGCAATCCTGTCGAAACTCCCCGATTTTGTTTAGTAGGCTCCGTTGAGCAGAAGAGACCCTGCTCCGAATGTCGATTGCTCGAGATTTGACAATATCGATGTCAATCACCTTGCTTTCCGTGACCCCTAATTGAGCCTGTAATTGTGCGATTGTATCCCTCTAGTGGTCGAATTGTACCCGACCATCTCGGATGACTGAATTTGCCTTCTCCAGCTTAGTCTTGAGGAACTCGATTTCTTTCCTATCGGCCAATTGGGCCAGCTCTATTGCTCCACTCGCTTGACTTTTTCCATCTTCGGCAGCTGAAGCTATTCGAGCTTCAAGAGTCTTGATTAACCGATTCTTTGCTTTAAGCTGATTTTTTAATGCCGCGACTGAGACTTGATTTGCTGTTGCATACGCTCCCAGTGTTCCTGCGATTTCAGTAGCAAATTCATCTCTCTTTTTATTTCTCCCATCGGTCATTACCTTGAATATTTTAGCTGTGGATTCTCCCTCTTGGTAAAATTCTCGCTTTACCACAACTTTCCTCTTTTTGTCAAAGAAGAATTCGTTAGGAGGGAGTTCTTCTGCCCTTATAGGCCTCAACTCCTCATCAAATATCCATCCTTCGCCAACGCTTCCCCGTGTCGATTGCAAGGGTGTGACGGAGGCGATGGGCTACCCAATCTGCTTTGCACCCTTCCCTGGTGTGGCGAGTGGATCTTGTTCTTTCGGGGTGTCAGAGGTCTTCGTTCTCGACTCCAGATTTTGCGTTCCTGGTGGGTTTGTATCCTTTATTTCTACCTCTGGGCCAAGCTCCTTAGGAGGACTTGCACTCTCCTTTTCCGTTTCAGGATCTTTCTCCTGTTCAGGGCTCTTTTCCCTTTCGGGCTTCCTTTCTTGCTCTCCTTCCTGACGCTTCTTGGGATTAGAGGTCTGCCCCTCAGAAATTTCGGCTCCCTTATCTTTATCCTTAGGAAGTCCCAAACCTCACAGCACCACAGGGAGACATCGCTTCCTGTTCGCCTGGAATTTCAAGACAGAATCTCTGTCTTCGACCGCTAGGGATTCGATTCGGAATTGCACTTCCGAATAGGATCTGGTGCCTCGGAAAACATCATCCGAAGGCGAGGATTCATGTTCGAACCTCTTTAAGCCACAATTTCCTAAATGAGTACTCACGATCCTCTATGGATCATGCCTTTTATATTCAATATAGGCCAAATTTAAGCCTTCTAAAGCTGCAGCCTCAGCTTTAGCATGTCCGAAATCGAGCAGAGAATATGAATTAAGCCGGATAGGGAAAGACGACCATACCTTCTTTGTTGATGCTTTTAGTTCTTTGCTCATGCCGTCGATTACTGTCTGTCGAGCAATCTCACGACATGCCAGTTTATCGGGGATCAATTGTGGGAGCGCTTGAGGGGGAATAGTAGCTCTGAATACCCTGAAATAAGAGAATTCTTCTTCCACGTACCAGTCTGCAATCTGGCTCAGATTCGCAGCAATGGCATCCGAGATGCAAGGTGGCAAAAGACCAAAAATGGTGACATACAGGGGCACCATCACCCAATTAAAAATTTCATAAATAAACTCATTCGCATTATTTTCCCACAGTTTATCGTGGTACTCATGCACAGTTTTTTCTTCGGATGGACTCCAAGCCCAATTCATCAAAGGAAAAGGCGTCAGGGAGCATATTGCGTCCATGATATACGTAGACATGTAGAATTTGGACGTCTTCCCGGCTGCCTTCTGCTCCCGGTACTCGGTGATTCTGTTGAACAAATTATCAGAGAGAATTTTTGCCCAATTGAATGTGGAACCTTCGGCTACCCAAAAAATGAGGGGTACCCACTGAACGATAAAATGAGCGGTGTCCTCGGATCCGAAAAGCCGACAAGTCATCATGGCCACATACCTGTAGTTTGGTTCCAGCGAAGAAATCGAATACACACCTTCGTTGTTCACYCTGAAGGTGGAGGGAYGAGACACCCAATCYTTTATCAARCCTGGCAAAGTCTTGTCAAATTCCTCGCACTCCTTCTCCTTGAATTCTGTGAAGAATTCTTTGCCAAATGTGTATTCAGAGGTCGCTGGAAGCTTGTACATAGACTGGATATGCTCAGGCCTAAAAGTACCAATCATGTCCTGTCTGTCATTCAGAATAGTTCTAGAAGGCAGGTCGACGTGATCCAATGCCCATTGGATCATATCGAAATATGGAAGCAATCGAGGTCTGGTTGCTACCAAGTGCATTTTCGACTGAACAATTGTCCTGTATCTAGTGTTCATGTCGTCTTTCACGATATCATAGTTATAGTCATCAGAATCCAAACAGTTTACTAACTCTGATTGCAAGATATTTGTAATAGAAGACCAGGTAGATACTGAGCCGTCTGTCCGAGGCGAAGTATCCGAGATATTGTCTGTACCCTGTGCGGCGGCTTTGACATTTGCTTTAGCTCCTCTCCTTGGTGTCATAGCTGAAGCTGGTGTTTTCGTTCTTCTGTAATAAACCTGCGTATACATACAGGGGCTAGTTCACTTGGAGAAATCTTGCTCTATATGCCAAATAAGAAATGTTTTCTTTTTAACAAATAAAACAAAGCCTCGTATATATTTTGAAAACCATGTACCTTGTCATCAGTCCGTCAAATCGCGAATAAAACCAGATTAATTGAAAAAATCCGATCTTATTTTCATCGTGGATTTACCCTAATTTCTCATTAATGTCATGAATATTGGGCGGCTTGACAGGCACTCAGGTTATCGAGAGTAAATGAATAAACACCTCGTGGAGTGTTCCAACCTTGAAGCGCGGGACGTAGTCCGTTTGATTTTTAAAGTTTCCAATCTTAATGACTTATAGCTTTCCTCATTTTTCGTCATCTCGTGAATTTCCCTTTATCGTTTTGATTTTATAACTCGCGAGATCGCGAATTCCGATCTTGGCATTAATTAACAATAATAATGATGTAGCGGAAACTTAATGATATGATTAACTTAATCGCCGGATCGTGAATCGGGAATTTGAAGACAAGTTTTTAGAAGAACGATATGCCGAGTCGTGATATTGCATTGCGGCAATAATTAGGGCTCAATATAATTATGTCGCGACTTCGCGAATCGGGGTTTTGGATATTTTAACTTTATGAAAGAAAATGCCGAGAGGCGATGTGCCGAGAAGCGATGTGCCGAGAAGTGAGTTTAACTATGGTTAGTTTTTTTACTCTTGGTTCTTGACTAAGGCTTACCAAAAAGATTTATCGCGTTCTCGGATTTCGGGGCTATAAAAACAAAAATTTAGACTCGACGAATGCCGAGTCGCGAAACCCCGATGATGTCTAATCAAGGGTTAAATGGTTTACCATAGTTAATGCCTTGGGTGAAAAATTTGAAAGAGTGAGTTCGCAGTTTCGCGACTCGGGACTTGTGAATTCAAGAAATAAGGTGTCCGACTTGCGAGATCGCAAAACTTGAAAAAAACCTAAGGACAGACATACTTGCGAAAAACGGACCTTTGGTAAGTGACAAAACATTACTTATTCAAGCAACAAATTTTTTTTCAGAGTTTTATGACTTCAGAAGGAAAGGGAAAAGAACAACAATTTTGAAACTTAAGTATTAAAGTCGAAAATTTCGCGAAGCGGACATAACAAAGGCGGCTCCAACATAGGCTCCAACTAGGGATCTTGCTTCCCTGTGAGGCAAGAATAACAGCAGACCAGGTGCCAAAATTGGGTATATGGAGTCATAGGCAAAAAGATAGACAAAGGGGGAAAAACTTTCGTTTGACCACCTAGAAATTCTTCGAGCTCTGATACTCTATTCAGACACAGCTGAAGTCTCTTCTGCAATTTCCCCTTTCTCACTGCTAAGTTTGGGGAATGTTTCAAGACATTCATAATAGTCCAAGGATTTTCAACGGGTCTCGTGTCTCAGCTTGCATCAAAGAATGATATTCTATAATCTAAAAACAGGAAAGTCCCATCAGAACTTGGGGAAATGATTGGGTTTTCAAAAAGTGCTGATTACCAGAGTTAATTTGATATTAATGTATAACAACCTCACAGATCTCTCAGACATTGCTTCACTGCCAGCGAGCCTGTTCAGTACCCCGGTGAAGTTGTCTGACCCTTTATTACTGAATTTCTTTTCACCACTTCAGAAGATATTCGTGCGTTTAAACGTTAAGACGAGGGCAATCATTTCTGAATTTCCTTTCATCGTCTTAATGGACTAGGTGGGGGCAATCATTTATGAATTTCCTTTCACCACCTGTCTCAGTATA
>JZKD02S0563983.1:0-16308 GCA_000966675.3 Picea glauca
TATTGCAATTTTATATAATGATTGCATTAATACATTACCCAAGAGATTACACCTCTATTATTTGTGACAATATAAATCATTGATATATTAATTAATTAACAACAAAACATTTTACAACATTTGACAATGCAATAAAACAAGATACCCATTTTATTATATATGAATAAGTGACTCATTGTCATACAAAACAAGAAAAAGGAAAGGTCCACAATAATCAAAATGTAACCAATATGTAACTACTACACTCACTGGTAACATGTCCTCATGTAATTGGGACAATATGTCGAGTACATTAAACAAAAACCCTGATTTTCATAGACAAATATTTCAAAACATACAACTTGTAATAACACTCAATTATATTGATTGCCACTCGATATTGCTTGAGTTTCTATCATCACTCGAGTTGTGTCAATGCCTCAGTTCTTCATCACTTGTAGGAAATATTGTACTTTGGTTATTTAACCTAATGTTTTCCTAATCATTTTTTTTTTGTTCCACCTCTTCATGTTCCATCTACAAACATTGAAATCAAGTGTAACAAGGATATCTACATTTGTATATATAGTAGAATATACATGGTTGCATAAATAAAAAAGTGTACAATAGAAAGAACTATTTCATTAACAATACACATTCTTTTGAAGCCATGTTTGATGTTGTCTCTCAAAATATCTTTTATTGGATGCACTCCATACTTTGTTTTATACATGTTTAGTATTCTATGACAAAGCACATTCGATATAATTAATATAAAGGTTTCTTCTTGTTCCATTAATTATAAAACAAGGAAATTTAAACAACATAGCTACTTAAAAGTTTTTCAATTAAACCTTGATACTCAACATATACGCACAACCCATACTTAACCCGATGTCTATCATTTTTTCGGTTGGATTTTATTTGTATGTTAACACATAATAGAAGGCATCCACGGTTGAGTGTAAATTAATTATTTAAATATAAATACCATAAAAATGATGAAAGTTTAAGTAAGACCGAAAAAGCAAGTACTCATAAACTTTGCGATCAACCCTTGTATTCCTTGTTGTATTGTCTTATGTCTCGAATGGGTTTCATTTTTTTCTGTTCTACAACAAAATAATTGAAAAATAATATTAAATTCAATGTAAGTAAAATACTAAATGAATGATTACATACCTCTGATGCATGTTTTAATTGTTGGGATGGCTCCTCCTGCGATGTGATTCTATTCATTTTTTTTACCATCTCATTGCACAATTTTTTGAACATCCCCACCAACATGTGTTGGTTTTTCCCTCATTTGTCCCTTGGAATTTTCATGACATGACTTAACCAACACACACCATTAATTTAAACCTACATATAATTTAAATGTGTTAAATTTTTAATACAACTTAAATAACTTTCCTTGTTCTCTGGTTGAGATGAGATACCATCACATTCGCAACAATATGTTTTTTTCCTTGAACTTGTATCAACAATATTATATAATAAGAAAAAGAAAGGAATCAAGAGATATAAAAAATACATTTTTTCTTACAAAATAAGATTTTAGTGTGCATAATAAAATATTACACATTGATGCATTAATAATATGAATATGCATCTTTGCTCTATAAAGTAAAAGAAGCATCAATTCCTTATTACAAGGTTACTTTTGTTTTAAAATCCATGGTGTTGTTGATAGGAACATGTGCACCAGCATGCTATTCCTATATAGTGCACATTGCAAAACACAAAAATGTCTTTTTAAAATAAAAATAATAGTGATAGGTTTGGGATCCAATGCAAAGAGTGATATAATTACAAAAAATACCCAATGCTTTGTAAAGGAACTCTATAAAAAAGTATTTCTTAAAAAAATCTAGTTGTGAAATATAGAGAGAAAAACCAAGAGAAACAATAAGGAAGTTAGGGTCTCTGATATTGAATGTAACTATGAAACGCTTTTATCTTTTTGAAAATGCTGTGAAATTTGTTCGAATCAAATAGGGGAATGATTGATATGATGAATAGAATAAAATCACATTCCTGAAATTTCTCCTCTGCAAATCTGTATGTAAATTTGTCTCTTAAAAAAAATATACCCATTCCAAAGACTTTGCTCGTAAATCTCTCTTGCACAAATCTCCCTTTTAAAATTTGAAAAAAGAATGAAATAATGATTAGGGGTTTCATTTATAAACACAACAATTTTGAAAATATAAAATTATTGCTTATTTTTTTGTTTCCGCGCACTAATGATAAACATGCATGTTGTATTTTTTAACTTATTTTTTCAATGCTTTATACAATTTATAATGCACCAGTGCTATTATACGAGGTAGTAAGACTCACTAATGCATTTTTTTTTTATTATCAAAAAACATAGAGGATGCATTGGCTTCTAAGAGAACCATGGAAGGTTTATGGTTTTTAAATTATTTTTTTTGTTTAGTAATCAATTGTTCTAACTAGTTCTTATGTGTTTTTTATTTTATTTTTTATACTAGGGGAATCGGAAACTCGCGGTTCTCGTACTCGTGTGACACATGGTTGATACCCGTTCGCTACCACTATAACCCCAGGTGTGCCACACAAACCGCAAGCATGGAGCACAAGTAAATCAGGGTGATAATCGAACTTGAGACTTCCTTTACATATTTCCTTCCATTTTCACGGCACTTGCCAATCGGTCTACACCCCTGCGGGGTTCTTATGTGTTCATTATACGTGAATAGATGATTTTTTTTATTGGAGAGAACCACAATGCATTTTATTTTTTATAAAATAAAAAAGGATATTTTAGTATTTTATATTAATAAAGGTTATGAGTGAGATTTATTTGTTAAGGACCATGGCATTATGTTTCATAAGAGCATCGATAGTTTCACAAGGGAATTATGTTTTGTAAGAACATTGGTGTGGTTGGTTGTCTTAGGAACACCTATGTTAAAACCTCCGCAAAAACCTCCACCTTCCTTCCTCCATTAAAAACCTCCTCTACAAAAATGTAAGCGATAAATTTTTCAGGGGGGTTCTATAAAAACCTCCACTATAAGTGTTCTCCTTGTAGTGACTAAAAATTCTCGCACTTTTTAGGTATGTATCTGAGCTTGAATGTGAGATTTTATTGTGTGGAGACCCTACAAGGATGTTTCTTCATTTGCAACACTGTGGTTGCACACATTTGATTTTTCCACGCTGGCATGAATTCATGATGATTCATAGATATCGTTAGGTAAAAGAAATTGTGGCTAAAGGAGAAAGAGTTACCTAAGGCTGAAAGGAAGTTGAAGAGGTATGGAAGACAAAGGGACGGTTTGGGTAAAAAATAATTCTTGGAGTGAAGGAAAATTGTTTCAGAGCCAAGGAGGAGTTTTAAAAAGAAATGGAGCACGATTTTGAATGGGTTGGTGAACCACGAAGTAAGGAAATCGAAGAATGTGGACTGGAGAGAAAGATTCGGGGTTGGGTGAGCACATAGGAAGGGAGAAAAGAAATCTCAGCCTATACATGAAGACCATTACCTTATGGACGATTTCGTAGTGGTTTTTAGACACACAAGAAACAATTCATGGCTATATTTTATCCTAGGCATGATGTAATATAGAAAATTTGTTCTCTTGATTGAATTAATAAATGAATGGTATTAAAATTCATGGGTTTTCTATTGTTTTAGTTTCCACTGGTTTTCCTTATTATTTGGAAAAAGTATTTATGTTTTTCTTTTTCGTTATGTATTTTGTAGTTGTGTGTGTGTTGTAATTGTATGTGCTTTGCATCCATATCACTATGCATTAGTTGGTATCAGAGCCCAATTCTTCTTTGGTATTAACACCTAATCTTCTTCTATGAGACATGGTCCAAAATACTTGTTCATGGTGGTTGCTTGGAAAGAGTGTTGAAGGTCAAGTTGGGTTACAAAACTAGCGCGAGGTCTATGGATGTTGGTGAGACACATACAATTTGGAGGAATGTTGTCGCAAAGGAGAGGAGAAGGAAGGGGGTGTGCATGAAATCAAGAAATGAAAAATTTAAGAAGAAGAATGGATGAATTGGAAAATCATAGGAATGGAGATGATTAAGTATACTCATAGCTAGAAGAAGAAATCAAAGACGAACAAGATGGTGATGAAAGAGACCCATCAACTAGGATGATTTTGAAAGAGACCCATCAACTAGGGTAGTGCAAAGGTTGAGGTTTCCTTTTATGATGGTAGTCTAAGATCTTATGTTCTAATTGACTGGATTGGAGAACTCGAAATATACTTTGAGTATGAAAATGTTCAGTATCCAAATCGGGTAAGATTTGTTGTTACTAAAATAAAAGGCCATGCAACACTATGGTGGGATATGCTGCAGAAGAATAGAGTGAATAATCAGTTGGAGAGAATCAGAACTTGGAAGAAGATGGTTACTAAGATGAAAGAGAAATTTATTCCTATTGATTACCAACAGAATTTGTTCTGACAAGTCCAGAACCTCAGACAAAGGGAGACATATGTTCATGAATACACTAAATAATTATTTAGGTTGTCACTCAGAGCAGGCCTCAAAGAACCATAATTACAATGAGTTGCAAGGTATGTAAATGGGTTGAAGTATTTGATTCAATATGAAATGGGCACACACTATTTCCACACTGTTCATGAATCTTATCAAGTTTCCATGAAGGTAGAAGAAATGACCGCGAGGAAGAAACAACCTAGAGGTAGAGGAAGAGGTTCCAAATGACGAGGTAAAAAAGGGACTGCTAAAGGCAATGAAAGGGAAGAATAATCTTCTAGTGGTCAAGGTGGAAGAGGAGGAAATGGAGTTGGTGGAGGAAGAGGATTCATAAGAGGAAAGGGTAGGTATGTAATTACTTTTTATCAATGTGGTGTAGAGGGACACAAGAATTCTGAATGTCCATAAAATAAAACTTCAGGAAGAAGAGGTGAAGCATGAACACAAGTCACACAGGCTGAGGAAGCTTTAGTATTTGGAGAAAATGTGTTTGTTCTTCAACAAGAACAAGGTGATAATTTGTTTTTCTAGAGTGTGTTGCTTAAATCTATAAAAAAGAGAGGCAAAAGAACCAGAAAAATGAAAGAAAGATTTTAAAACAAAATGTAAGGTTCAAGGAAAAGTTTGTAACATGATTATAGATGGACGAAGTACATAAAATTTGGTATCCAGTAAAGTCATGAACAAACTGAACTTGACAATGTTGAACCATCCGAACTCTTCTTGTGTTTCTTGGTTGAACAAGGGAAAACATGTGATTGTGACTGAACAATGTTTGTTGATTTTTGAAATAAGGAGTTTTCAGAATCAGGTGTTATGTGATGTGATTGAGATGGATGTGTGTCACATATTTTTGGGAAGACCATGGTTATTTGATTGACAAGTTTAACATGGTGGTAACAAAAACACATATGAGTTCAATAAATATGGACAACGATATAAATTAACATCAATGTTGGAGGAAACAATAGCATCAACAAGAATTTTTTCTGATATAAACATGAGTAGCAAAAACATCATGCTATGTTATGCTAAAGAATTTTTATAGGAAGAAAGAAAAGTAACGCTTTGTTTAACATTGATTCCGAAAGAAGTGAGACGTGTATAAAATCCAAATTTTGTATCTACATAAATACTTTTTTTCTTGGATGAATTTAAGGAGATTATTGCTAATGATCTTCCAAAAGGATTTCATCCAGTGAGAAGTATTTCTCATCAAATTGATTTAATGCCCGTATTGATTTTACATAATAAATCACCTCATAGGATGACTCCAACAGAGAGTAAAGAGGTGAATAGACAAGTGCAATCATGCTTGATAGAGGACCGATTAGATAAATCCTAAGTCCTTGTGCAGTACCAGCAATGTTGACTCCGAAGAAAATAGGGGAATGGCGAATGTATATTGATTCATGTGCTATAAGAAATATCACTATAAAGTATCAGTTTCCATTTCCTAGAATAGATGACCTTATAGATTTCTTGAGTGGTTCAGAATATTTTTCAAAAATTCATTTGAAGAGTGGTTACCACCAGATTTAGATTAGAGAAGGTGATGAATGGAATACTTCATTCAAGAAAAAATATGGATTGTTTGAATGGTTGGTAATGCCATTCATGTGACGCAGCCCCTACCTCTCTGAGCTCGGCTGCTTCAACCAGGACCTTCTTCTTCTAGGCCCAAAGAGTCAAAATACTCTTCAACCCCCTGTCGGAAGTTCTCAATGCCCACAGGTTCTCTTGGTGATCTCCTTCTTCAATCAGGAAATCAGAACTCACTTGATCGCGAGTTCTGTGCTCATGGATTCAAGTCTCACAAATCCCCGAACCCCGATGGAATATCCACTTCGTGCCTTCCTCGTCTCCTGTTGGGAAATCGACTTTTTCGTTGTCAAGAGTTACTCCCCTTGTGAATTCCCGATTCTCGATTCCCGATGGCGCTCCAGCTCTGTCGTTGGCCCTCGGACTACTCCTTTCGCATGTGACCTGCCAGTCCACGTGACCACGCCCTTCACCCTTATCGGGATTTCGTAATTCGTGAGTTCGAACAACGTAGAACTCACACCTCTGGGACCTCCGATCCCTGAATTCCGATGCCACCTGTCCTCCACTCCAGGCTTAACCTTGTCAAAAAATTGCGTATCGGGTTTTCACGATTTCCATGGTCGATATTCACGGGACCTTCCAAACCCCAAACTCCGATAGCCTGACACCTGTTCTCCACTCATCTCGTCGACTACGCGGATATCGGGATTCGGGTTTTCACGAATTCTTGTGTTGTGAGTCTCTCGTCAACGAGAACTCTAAAATTCCGAACCCCGAACTCTTCACAATCCATGGACTCGCGTCCTGCCAAGATCTACGGTTGAGATCCCTTCTCAGGATTTCAGGACTTTCAAGGTCTCGATTCTCAGCTTTATGAAACCCTGATGATGCCAATATCCCGATGCACCTCCGGGACTCCTCCTCTACTCCTTCGAGGCTTAAACCCTATGCAAATTTCCAAGATCTGACGACTGACGGGATTTTTGCTGCTCTCCTCTGCGAATCCTGACTGTCGCTTCCCTTTACTCACGGATTTCTTCAGAAGACTAAAGCTCCTTCCAGAACCCACTTTCCAACACTTGCGTTTGCAATCTCTGCTCGAATCTTCCTCGACCTAAACCTCCTCGGCTCTCTTTCAGCTGTACCAAGAAGGTGCTATACCTCCTGAGATTTCTTACTCTGATTCTGTCAGAGGTATTTGCGCACACTCCTTGCAACAATCATTCAACAACTTCCCAAGTGTTAAATCCTTCTGACTCTGCGCACTTCCTGCAGCAGCAACCTCTATCTTCTTTTTCTCTGGTTAACAACTGAGACTTCAGTTGAATGAGAATAAGTGTTTAACTATTGAGCCCTTATCGACGCACTCCTTGCGGATGAATTCAACTGCACCCTATGAAGTAATCTCCCGGCTCAGACAGAGAAACAATTGAAACTTATTCTCTTCTCTCTTTCAGACTTCAGTTTAAATCCCTGAAATCACATGCACAACATATACCAAGCAAATGCATATCCATAAAGAAAACATTCATGAGCACAACATTAACACAGAAAAACAACAATAACCATGAAATTGAAACAAAACTTCATTCTATTTATTCAATCTTCTGTACATGGGTGTTCTTCATAGATTTCTCTTCTTGCTCTTCTCTCCTGAATGCTGGCTCCTGTTACAATGATACAACAAGGGTGTTTATATCCGTTTTCCCTCTCAGACTCTAAAACTGTCTAATCTGGAAAATAAAATCCTATCTACCTGCATTAAACCTATTAAATGCCTCATCTACCTAAGGACGAGAGCTTAAAGGCTCAAGGTCCGCTATAATGTACAAAGGAGCTTTCCATAAATGGTTCATTTATACACTGGCAGATCTCTTGAATGAAAATTCAAAAAGTTTCAGCTGGCCTTGTCCAGCTGTTCGTTGTCTTTCATGCTGTCTCGCTTGTCTTGGGCGATGCTCCTTGATGAGTTGGCGATGCTCCTGCATCATACTCCTCGGCTTGAAAATTTTCATGGGCTCTTGTCCATGATCTCCTACACGGTCTGTCCATGCTTCTGTATTTTTGCTTCGCTTTTCTAGCTAGCACCTTCGACTGGATGATTCTTCCACTTGACCAGGTACTCAAAATACTGCTTTCACTTGGTCTTCTTTCCTACTCGCTTGTCCAGTATGCACTCCATCTGCAACTTCTCTACAACTGGTAATTGCTTCTGCCACTGGACCACTGGTTCCTCAGTTCCAGTCTCTACTTCTCCAGCCCTGTATGGGTATAAATCTGAAACATTAAACATCGAAGATATCCTGATGCCATCCGGCAACTCAATTTCATAAGCGTTCTCTCTGAATTTCTTTAGGACCCTGCATGGCCCAATTTTCTTCATTTTTAGTTTGTTATTTGTTCCTCTTGGGAACCTGTCCTTCCTCAAGTGTGCCAGAACAAGATCACCAACTTCAAACTGAAGTTGTCCCCGATGTTGATCTGCTCTGCGCTTGTACTCCTGATTTGTGTTTATCAGTCGTTGCTTCACCTCATCGTGAAGTTCCTTCATTGCTTTAGCGAATTCCTCTGCACTAGCACTACTAGTTGCAGCCTTTTCTGAATCCCTGAGTTCAGAAACTCCTCTTGGTTGTGTCCCATACACAATCTGAAATGGGCTTTTTTCTGTACTCCGATTCACTAAATCGTTGTATGCAAACTCCGCCTGTGGCAATATGTTGTCCCAGCTGCTATGGTGCTCTGTCACCAGGCTTCTCAACAAGTCTCCCAAGCTCCTGTTNAGGGTGATAATCGAACTTGAGACTTCCTTTACATATTTCCTTCCATTTTCACGGCACTTGCCAATCGGTCTACACCCCTGCGGGGTTCTTATGTGTTCATTATACGTGAATAGATGATTTTTTTTATTGGAGAGAACCACAATGCATTTTATTTTTTATAAAATAAAAAAGGATATTTTAGTATTTTATATTAATAAAGGTTATGAGTGAGATTTATTTGTTAAGGACCATGGCATTATGTTTCATAAGAGCATCGATAGTTTCACAAGGGAATTATGTTTTGTAAGAACATTGGTGTGGTTGGTTGTCTTAGGAACACCTATGTTAAAACCTCCGCAAAAACCTCCACCTTCCTTCCTCCATTAAAAACCTCCTCTACAAAAATGTAAGCGATAAATTTTTCAGGGGGGTTCTATAAAAACCTCCACTATAAGTGTTCTCCTTGTAGTGACTAAAAATTCTCGCACTTTTTAGGTATGTATCTGAGCTTGAATGTGAGATTTTATTGTGTGGAGACCCTACAAGGATGTTTCTTCATTTGCAACACTGTGGTTGCACACATTTGATTTTTCCACGCTGGCATGAATTCATGATGATTCATAGATATCGTTAGGTAAAAGAAATTGTGGCTAAAGGAGAAAGAGTTACCTAAGGCTGAAAGGAAGTTGAAGAGGTATGGAAGACAAAGGGACGGTTTGGGTAAAAAATAATTCTTGGAGTGAAGGAAAATTGTTTCAGAGCCAAGGAGGAGTTTTAAAAAGAAATGGAGCACGATTTTGAATGGGTTGGTGAACCACGAAGTAAGGAAATCGAAGAATGTGGACTGGAGAGAAAGATTCGGGGTTGGGTGAGCACATAGGAAGGGAGAAAAGAAATCTCAGCCTATACATGAAGACCATTACCTTATGGACGATTTCGTAGTGGTTTTTAGACACACAAGAAACAATTCATGGCTATATTTTATCCTAGGCATGATGTAATATAGAAAATTTGTTCTCTTGATTGAATTAATAAATGAATGGTATTAAAATTCATGGGTTTTCTATTGTTTTAGTTTCCACTGGTTTTCCTTATTATTTGGAAAAAGTATTTATGTTTTTCTTTTTCGTTATGTATTTTGTAGTTGTGTGTGTGTTGTAATTGTATGTGCTTTGCATCCATATCACTATGCATTAGTTGGTATCAGAGCCCAATTCTTCTTTGGTATTAACACCTAATCTTCTTCTATGAGACATGGTCCAAAATACTTGTTCATGGTGGTTGCTTGGAAAGAGTGTTGAAGGTCAAGTTGGGTTACAAAACTAGCGCGAGGTCTATGGATGTTGGTGAGACACATACAATTTGGAGGAATGTTGTCGCAAAGGAGAGGAGAAGGAAGGGGGTGTGCATGAAATCAAGAAATGAAAAATTTAAGAAGAAGAATGGATGAATTGGAAAATCATAGGAATGGAGATGATTAAGTATACTCATAGCTAGAAGAAGAAATCAAAGACGAACAAGATGGTGATGAAAGAGACCCATCAACTAGGATGATTTTGAAAGAGACCCATCAACTAGGGTAGTGCAAAGGTTGAGGTTTCCTTTTATGATGGTAGTCTAAGATCTTATGTTCTAATTGACTGGATTGGAGAACTCGAAATATACTTTGAGTATGAAAATGTTCAGTATCCAAATCGGGTAAGATTTGTTGTTACTAAAATAAAAGGCCATGCAACACTATGGTGGGATATGCTGCAGAAGAATAGAGTGAATAATCAGTTGGAGAGAATCAGAACTTGGAAGAAGATGGTTACTAAGATGAAAGAGAAATTTATTCCTATTGATTACCAACAGAATTTGTTCTGACAAGTCCAGAACCTCAGACAAAGGGAGACATATGTTCATGAATACACTAAATAATTATTTAGGTTGTCACTCAGAGCAGGCCTCAAAGAACCATAATTACAATGAGTTGCAAGGTATGTAAATGGGTTGAAGTATTTGATTCAATATGAAATGGGCACACACTATTTCCACACTGTTCATGAATCTTATCAAGTTTCCATGAAGGTAGAAGAAATGACCGCGAGGAAGAAACAACCTAGAGGTAGAGGAAGAGGTTCCAAATGACGAGGTAAAAAAGGGACTGCTAAAGGCAATGAAAGGGAAGAATAATCTTCTAGTGGTCAAGGTGGAAGAGGAGGAAATGGAGTTGGTGGAGGAAGAGGATTCATAAGAGGAAAGGGTAGGTATGTAATTACTTTTTATCAATGTGGTGTAGAGGGACACAAGAATTCTGAATGTCCATAAAATAAAACTTCAGGAAGAAGAGGTGAAGCATGAACACAAGTCACACAGGCTGAGGAAGCTTTAGTATTTGGAGAAAATGTGTTTGTTCTTCAACAAGAACAAGGTGATAATTTGTTTTTCTAGAGTGTGTTGCTTAAATCTATAAAAAAGAGAGGCAAAAGAACCAGAAAAATGAAAGAAAGATTTTAAAACAAAATGTAAGGTTCAAGGAAAAGTTTGTAACATGATTATAGATGGACGAAGTACATAAAATTTGGTATCCAGTAAAGTCATGAACAAACTGAACTTGACAATGTTGAACCATCCGAACTCTTCTTGTGTTTCTTGGTTGAACAAGGGAAAACATGTGATTGTGACTGAACAATGTTTGTTGATTTTTGAAATAAGGAGTTTTCAGAATCAGGTGTTATGTGATGTGATTGAGATGGATGTGTGTCACATATTTTTGGGAAGACCATGGTTATTTGATTGACAAGTTTAACATGGTGGTAACAAAAACACATATGAGTTCAATAAATATGGACAACGATATAAATTAACATCAATGTTGGAGGAAACAATAGCATCAACAAGAATTTTTTCTGATATAAACATGAGTAGCAAAAACATCATGCTATGTTATGCTAAAGAATTTTTATAGGAAGAAAGAAAAGTAACGCTTTGTTTAACATTGATTCCGAAAGAAGTGAGACGTGTATAAAATCCAAATTTTGTATCTACATAAATACTTTTTTTCTTGGATGAATTTAAGGAGATTATTGCTAATGATCTTCCAAAAGGATTTCATCCAGTGAGAAGTATTTCTCATCAAATTGATTTAATGCCCGTATTGATTTTACATAATAAATCACCTCATAGGATGACTCCAACAGAGAGTAAAGAGGTGAATAGACAAGTGCAATCATGCTTGATAGAGGACCGATTAGATAAATCCTAAGTCCTTGTGCAGTACCAGCAATGTTGACTCCGAAGAAAATAGGGGAATGGCGAATGTATATTGATTCATGTGCTATAAGAAATATCACTATAAAGTATCAGTTTCCATTTCCTAGAATAGATGACCTTATAGATTTCTTGAGTGGTTCAGAATATTTTTCAAAAATTCATTTGAAGAGTGGTTACCACCAGATTTAGATTAGAGAAGGTGATGAATGGAATACTTCATTCAAGAAAAAATATGGATTGTTTGAATGGTTGGTAATGCCATTCATGTGACGCAGCCCCTACCTCTCTGAGCTCGGCTGCTTCAACCAGGACCTTCTTCTTCTAGGCCCAAAGAGTCAAAATACTCTTCAACCCCCTGTCGGAAGTTCTCAATGCCCACAGGTTCTCTTGGTGATCTCCTTCTTCAATGAGGAAATCAGAACTCACTTGATCGCGAGTTCTGTGCTCATGGATTCAAGTCTCACAAATCCCCGAACCCCGATGGAATATCCACTTCGCGCCTTCCTCGTCTCCTGTCGGGAAATCGACTTTTTCATTGTCAAGAGTTGCTCCCCTCGTGAATTCCCGATTCTCGATTCCCGATGGCGCTCCAGCTCTGTCGTTGGCCCTCCGACTACTCCTTTCGCATGTGACCTGCCAGTCCATGTGACCACACCCTTCACCCTTATCGGGATTTCGTAATTTGCGAGTTTGAACAACGTAGAAATCACACCTCTGGGACCTCCGATCCCTGAATTCCGATGCCACCTGTCCTCCACTCTAGGCTTAACCTTGTCAAAAAATTGCGTATCGGTTTTTCGCGATTTCCATGGTCGATATTCACGGGACCTTCCAAACCCCAAACTCCGATAGCCTGACACCTGTTCTCCACTCATCTCGTCGACTGCGCGAATATCGCGATTCGGGTTTTCGCGAATTCTTGTGTTGTGAGTCTATCGTCAACGAGAACTCTGAAATTCCGAACCCCGAACTCTTCACAATCCTTGGACTCGCATCCTGCCAAGACCTATGGTTGAGATCCCTTCTCAGGATTTTGGGACTTTCAAGGTCTCGATTTTCAGCTTTATGAAACCCCGATGATGCCAATATCCCGATGCCCCTCCGGGACTCCTCCTTTGCTCCTTCGAGGCTTAAACCCTATGCAACTTTCCAAGATCTGACGACTGGCGGGATTTTTGCTGCTCTCCTCTGCGAATCCTGACTGTCACTTCCCTTTACTCACGGATTTCTTCAGAAGACTAAAGTTCCTTCCAGAACCCACTTTCCAGCACTTGTGTTTGCAATCTCTGCTCGAATCTTCCTTGACCTAAACCTCCTCGGCTCTCTTTCAGCTGTACCAAGAAGGTGTTGTACCTCCTGAGCTTTCTTACTCTGATTCTGTCAGAGGTATTTGCGCGCACTCCTTGCAGCAATCATTCAACAACTTCCCAAGTGTTAAATCCTTCTGACTCTGCGCACTTCCTGCAGCAGCAGCCTCTATCTTCTTTTTCTCTGGTTAACAACTGAGACTTCAGTTGAATGAGAATAAGTGTTTAACTATCGAGCCCTTATCGACGCACTCCTTGCGGATGAATTCAATTGCACCCTATGCAGGAATCTCCCGGCTCAGACAGAGAAATAATTGAAACTTATTCTCTTCTCTCTTTCAGACTTCAGTTTAAATCCATGAAATCACATGCACAACATATACCAAGAAAATGCATATCCAGAAAGCAAACATTCATGAGCACAACATTAACACAGAAAAACAACAACAACCATGAAATTGAAACAGAACTTCATTCTATTTATTCAATCTTTTGTACATGGGTGTTCTTCATAGATTTCTCTGCTTGCTCTTCTCTCCTGAATGCTAGCTCCTGTTACAATGATACAACGAGGGTGTTTATATCCGTTTTCCCTCTCAGACTCTAAAACTGTCTAATCTGGAAAATAAAATCCTATCTACCTACATTAAACCTATTAAATGCCTCATCTACCTAAGGACGAGAGCTTAAAGGCTCAAGGTCCGCTATAATGTACAAAGGCACTTTCCATAAATGGTTCATTTATACACTGGCAGATCTCTTGAATGAAAATTCAAAAAGTTTCGGCTGGCCTTGTCCAACTGTTCGTTGTCTTTCATGCTGGCTCGCTTGTCTTGGGCGATGCTCCTTGATGAGTTGGCGATGCTCCTGCATCATACTCCTCGGCTTGAAAATTTTCATGGGCTCTTGTCCATGAGCTCCTGTACGGTCTGTCCATACTTTTGTATTTCTTCTTCACTTTTCTAGCTAGCACCTTCGACTGGATGATTCTTCCACTTGACCAGGTACTCGAAATACTGCTTTCACCTGGTCTTCTTTCCTACTCGCTTGTCCAGTATGCACTCCATCTGCAGCTTCTATACAACTGGTAATTGCTTCTGCCACTGGACCACTGGTTCCTCAGTTCCAGTCTCTGCTTCTCCAGCCCTGTCTGGGTATAAATCTGAAACATTAAACATCGAAGATATCCTGATGCCATCCGGCAAATCAATTTCATAAGCGTTCTCTCTGAATTTCTTTAGGACCCTGCATGGCCCAATTTTCTTCATTTTTAGTTTGTTATTTGTTCCTCTTGGGAACCTTTCCTTCCTCAAGTGTGCCAGAACAAGATCACCAACTTCAAACTGAAGTTGTCTCCGATGCTAATCTGCTCTGCGCTTGTACTCCTGATTTGTGTTTATCAGTCGTTGCTTCACCTCATCGTGAAGTTCCTTCATTGCTTTAGCGAATTCCTCTGCACTAGCACTGCTAGTTGCAGCCTGTTTTGACTCCCTGAGTTCAGAAAATCCCCTCGGTTGTGTCCCATACACAATCTGAAATGGCCTTTTGCCTGTACTCCGATTCACTAAATCGTTGTATGCAAACTCCGCCTGTGGCAATATGTTGTCCCAGCTGCTATGGTGCTCTGTCACCAGGCTTCTCAACAAGTCTCCCAAGCTCCTGTTGACCACTTCTGTCTGCCCATCCGTCTGCGGATGGTAAGCTGAACTAAATGCCAAGTTAGTCCCTAGCTTCTTCCATAGCATCCTCCAAAAATGACCTATGAACTTTGTATCCCTGTCCGAGACTATGCTTCTCGGCAGTCCATGCAATCTGACAATTTCTTTGAAAAACATGTTTGTGATGTGGGTCGCATCACTGGTCTTCTGACACGGGATGAAATGTGCCAGCTTTGAAAACCTGTCCACCACCACAAAGACGGAATCAACTCCTCTTTGCGTTCTCGGAAAAACCAAAACAAAATCCATACTGATCACCTCCCATGGCCTCTTAGGTATGGACAATGGCTGATAAAACCCTGCATTCTGCTTTCGGCCCTTCGAGTGTTGACAAATTCGGCACCTGTCAACAAACCTCTTTACATCTGCTCACATGACTAGCCAAAAATATGATTTTATCAACTTCGTAAATGTTTTGTCATGGCCAAAATGCCCTTCTAATCCACCGCTGTGCTTCTTCTTTAGCAGGTTCTCCCTCATGGAGCAATTCGGAATGCATAACTGGTTGCCTCTGAACAACAGTCCATTCTAAATCATGTAATCCATCCACGGGCTTCTGTCTCTGAGAACTGGATTCTCATCCGCCTCATATGCTTCTGCAAAATCTGCATCACCTGCGTACATGTCCCTCATGTTTTCAAAACCCAATGTCTTGACTCGGAACTCTTGCAACAACAAACATTTCCTGCTCAAAGCATCGACCACTTTGTTAGTAGTTCCTAAAATGTGTTCAATTAAAAATGTAAAATTCTACATATACTCTACCCATTTTGCATGTTTTTGATTCAACTTATCTTGTTGACTCACAAACTGCAATGCATGATTATCGCTGTACAATACAAATTCTTTCGGGATCAAATAATGCCTCCACTTCTTCAATGCCTGTATGATGGCATAAAAATATTTATCATACGTGGAGTATTTCAGCTTTGCGTCATCCAGTTTCTCACTAAAATATGCAACTGGCCTATCCTCCTGACTTAAGACCGCTCCTATGGCATATCCACTTGCATCACATTTCACCTGAAATGTTTTCTCGAAATCTGGCAACACCAACACTGGCTGCTCTGTGATCTTTCGCTTCAATAGATTGAAGCTCTTCTCAGCCTCTGCTGTCCAATGAAAAGACTTGTGCCGCTTCTTCACCGTGTCCATCATTGCTGCGCTAACCCCACTAAAATTCCTCACGAACTTTCGGTAGAAACTAGCCAAACCATGGAAACTCCTCACCTCAAAAACATTTCTGGGTGA
>JZKD02S0564016.1:1105-11632 GCA_000966675.3 Picea glauca
TAATAACTTGAATTTTAAGAAAGTATTAATAATATTAAGGGTGGTAGGTGAAAGGGATCATTCTTGATTTTAGGAGAAGAGAAGACTTGAATTATGAATTGAGTATGAGGATACTCATAGACAATTAGGTAGTATTAAAAATATTAAGGGTGGTAGGTGAAAGGAATCTTCCTTGATTTTAGGAGAAGAGAACTTGAATTATGAATTGAGTATGAAGATAGCTATAGACAATTAGGTAGAGGTGTACATGATCTGTTTTAAGAATTTTTCTCTATAAATATAATTAAAGCTAAGATTTTGAAAATTATTGGGGATTCATTTATAATCATCAATAAGAAAATTATGTTTGACATTAAGTTAGATTGCTTCATTGTTAGAATAATTAAGGAAGCAATTTAGATATTTCAATTAAAAATATAAAACACTATATTAGAGGTTTCAATTATAAATATAAAATACTATATTAGGGATTTCAATTATAAATATAAAGAATGTTAAATATTATTATTATTATTAGAAAGAATGTTAAATATTAATAACTTGAATTTTAAGAAAGTACTAATAATATGAGTGGTTGTGGGGGGTTCATTTTTTAGAAACTTTTATCTATAAATACAACCAATAAAAATATTTTGAAAGTTATTGGGGATTTGTTTAGGATTGACCTTTGGAATAGGTTAGAAGAGTTAAAAGTTCCCTTTGAGTTGAGAGTTGTTATGGTAAGGTTGTATGAGAATGTTATTGCTAAGTTTAGGATCATTAAGGGTTCGTTGAAAGAAATTAATTGTAATATAGGAGTCAAACAAGGTTGTCCCCTATTCTTTACCCTTTTTGGCATATACATTGACAAGTTATAAGATTGTTTAGAAGATGTAGGTTGTGTTGGATTGACTCTTACTAGCAGAGTCATCATCCTTCTTTATCTTGATGATATTGTTTTTATGGCAAGGAATCCCTATGACCTCAGTAAGTAGCTTAGAATCCTCAATGAATTTTTCTTTAGTATGGGAATGATTGTGAACATTGACAAAACGAGGGTTATGATAATTAAATCCAAAAAAATTTCACCTATAATACTTTTGAATATGACAACAATAGTTTGGAGGAAGTGCCTTTGTACAAGTATCTTGGAATTGATATTCATCACAAGCTCAATTGGAACTATAGCATTGAGAAAAGATAAATGGAGAGTGGAAAGCTTATTACATGTTTGAAAATAATTGTAAATTAGTGGACCTTTGGCTATGGCACAAGAAAAAATTCTTCTTTGACTCTTGTCACTCTTGTTATCTTTTATGGATGTGAAGTTTGAGGATGTAGTATCTCTTGAGAATTTTGGAGAAAGATAGAGTAGATCCAATTATTTTTTATAACTTGTAATCTCAAAATTAAAGGCAATACACCCTATCTTATCCTCATAGAAGCAAGCCTTTACCCCATTGAGTAGTGGGTACTTAATGTACAAGAACAAGATAAACAACATGGATGACAAGAGGCTTTTGAGAATTGCTCTAGACTCTAGCCAAAATCACCAGTAGCTCAAGTAGGGGTGTCATAATGATGTAAAGTCTTCGCTAAATCATTGGGAAACAAAGGAAGAAGATATTTTGCAGAATATTGATAATATTAAAAATATTATTATAGCTAAATTTAAGGAGAATCTATGGTGCAATAAAGAGTTAGAGGATAAAAGAAAATTAAGATACTGTAAGGAGGTGACCAACCCTAATTTTGAAGATAAAAAATATTTCTTTGTTTTGACCAGTGTAAAGAAGGGAGTCAACATTGCTAAATTAAGAACTAATTCTCATGAGTTGCATATTGAAATTGGATGTTGAACAATTCCAAAAACACCACGGCATGAAAGAATATGTCACTTTTGTGACACCAAAAGGGTTGAAGATGAAAAACACTTTCTCTTAGAGTGTCTTGAGTATACCCAAATTAGATCTCAATTTAAAAATATTTGTCACAATATTGACCTTCCTAACCTTCCAAGTCATTGAAACTATAATTAATCAATGACATCATATTTGAGTTAATCAACTTGCATCATATTTTTTGAGTTGTCGGCTTGCATATAAATTTATGGAAGTTTCATTGTGACTTTGTATTTTGTGGTAACATGTTCTCTATTGCTTCTTTTAGACAATGTTTGTGTAATGAGCTAAACATTTAGTTTAAAGTCACAACATTCATGGAGAGATGTGAGTGGTTGTTCCATTGAGATGTAATGTGAAATAAATGTTCTTTTCTTAGCTTTTAGGTAGTTGTTTGTACATTTTCTTGTACTATAATTTTTTGGTAATAAAAGTATGTTTTTTCAAAAAATAAAATTATAAAAAAGTTAAAATCTTAACCTTTAGTCTATTATAGTGTTTGAAACTCTTCTTTCTTTGATTCCCCTCAATTGTGCTATTGTTCTCAATTTAAAGATCAAGTTTTTTTAGCTTGAAAGTCACAATCCTTCATTTTGGGACTACGCCTATTTCTTTGTCTCCTAAGTGCGTAACTATGTGACCTTTTTAACACCATAGCATGTCTATATATATATATATATATATATATTTAGTTTTTTAATTTTTGAGATAGTTTTTTGTTTCCAATTTCACTATTTGTGGCTACTTTTTGATGTCTATTGTCTATAAGGTTAGAGAATTATAATGATCCATATAGGAAATATTTTCTTAGTTTTTGATAAAGTACTCATCTTTTTGTGTTTGAACTTTTAGTGGTAATTTCCTCCATGTTTGTGCTTACTTGTTGTTGAGTGTTGTTTGTGCTTGTAGTTTAAGAAAATGAAAAGAAAAATAAAAGATATATATTTTCATGACTACTTTTCTTTTCCAAGAATTTAGGTTTACGCAAATCCACTATCATACAAAGAACTTAAAGTAAGAATCGATTTTTCGATAATCACAAGTTCACGACCTCTGCACGGTTTCATTTTTTTTTAGAGAGCACAATAAACACATAAATAAGCCATTTTTTCAAAATGCAACTCTAAAGTCAATCACATAACATGCTAAAATCATAGATGATTTTAGGGACTAAATTTTGCAAATGGACTAATTTTCCATGGTTTTCTCAAAAAAAGATTCACGAATTTCCATTTTTTCTAAAAGTGCACTTTATAATGTAAACCCATTTTAACATTAGCACAAAACTCACTCAAAACCTTATAATATAATGTTACTTTTCGTTGGTGTGAAATGAGGGTTGTAGTGGTCATTTTGGAGGTTGGATAGCATAACATACAACTTTGTTAAACTATCCAAACAAATGCCCACCATAAGTCACGTATTGAGATGGAATTGGGAGGATGTTATATAATGTTTGGATAATACAAAATCTTTATAAGGCTCAAGGCCCACCCTCCATATTCATTACATTCCCTTAACCCGAATTTTCACCACCATGTCACATAACAAGCAATTTAAAAGAAACATGATGTCTCCTTTAAAAACACGTTATCATATTGGAGCCACCATACTTGACTCTCTCCCACAAATAATAAAGCCTTTTTGGTCTTCCTCCTGCCAATAAGCATGGATTGGCCTAGCGCTAGCGTCCTGCCGATAAGATACAATAAGGGAATGACCATGATGCAAGGGGGGAAACCTAACGCTAGAGAGGCCTGTGAGGTTTTGGGGGCCTTGGGACTTGACACCTTGCCTCTCTAACTTTGATTACGAGCCTTACAAGCCATTGGGACCCTTGTTATGTTGGAACCATGTTTTTGGAACTTGGTACCATGCCATTCCACGAAGTGTGCAACTATGAGGAGGAAGAAGAAAGTTGCATATTTCTCTTGATGATTGCGAGTGTCGTGGTTTTCCTTAGGGCTAAAATTGTCTCCATGCCTTAACCATATGTATGCCAACATATTCCCTAGAGGATTCTATCAATTGTTGACTGTGCTCAACAAATTTTGCTGTTGAAAATCAATGGAAATTTCCTTTGCAAAAACTACATCTACGAAGTGCTCCCACTGTGGTGCACTCTTGTTCCTGAAAATTGAGATGGATGATTCTCATGCATGGACTTAAAAAATTATGTTTAAGTTCTGGGTTTGAATCATTCGAAACACAATTTTTGAGTACAAGAACATGGACCATGTTTGTAAATTTCCTGTTGCATGGGACAAAACAGCGTGTGCCACACTTAGAACTCAACTTTATCAATAATATCCTAAAATGGTTTATCTATTGGCAAATGAGACAGAGAGAAATGTCTAGTTGAAAATTGCATAGAAAACATGCCAAAAAAACCACTAAAAAACCGTACCTTCTTGGATTCTATGAGTCCGATGACTTTATCTCCTACATACAAAATTTGGATAGATGTTGTCAAAAGAAATACATAGCAAGCATAGAGAGATTTCCAACACTGGCTACACAATAACTTTTGATGCATTTTTGATACATTTCATAAAGCAGAACTGAAAACTTGGCATCCTAACGAGAAATTTTTTGTGTTGCGTTTTTGTATGTTCGGAGGCCTACATCGAATTCTGTTAGCTCCATGATGCTCAAAGACCTTAAAAACCATATTGAGCCAGTATCTACTCTAAGATGGGTCATTTTGCATATATGCTCAATTTGTCCTTAAGTGGATCCCACTATGTTTTCACACTTTTGCAATTCCGAATTGGATTCTATCAACTCCAACATGATGAATGCCCTTAAATCCCCCATCTAAGCCCTTCTCTACACCTGAATTACTCATCTAGTTGGAAAACACAATTTCACCCAAGACGGGCCCCACCAATGAAAACCACTTTTCATACTTTTGCAATTCAAAATTGGATTATGTTAATCGTAGCATGATCAATGACCCTAATAAATATGTGTGATCCACTTCAAATAAATATGTCTGATCCACTTCATGCATTCAAATATGTTATTAGGTTGATTTGCAAAATTTGGCCCAAGGTGGGCCGCATGGGAAAGGGGCTAGTTTTGGTTAGTGAACCTTTTTAGTCTAAAACATTCGACTCATTATGTGGGATGGGTCCTCCCTGTGAGATGCCAAGAACCAAATTCTAGGGTGAGAAAACCATTACCTTAATCCATTGGGTTATGGAGTCAAAATTGAGCTACATAGTTAACACTTTGCTTCTCCTTAAAGTCTTCTTTTTAGGAGAATAGATGGGAAATAAAACTAAAAGCTAGAAATGTTGAAACTGAAATGATAGGATTGACTAAGAAGAAAGGAAAACATGCCTACTTAACCTAATATGCAAGTGGTCCCACTAGGTGACATGGCACCGCCAATGGAACCATGCATGCAACTTGATAAAGCTATGAGACCCATGCATGGAGGGGGCTAATTGGATGGTGGATGGCATTAGGCTTTGGCATACAAAATGATTCGTCAACATATTTCCAATGACCATAAAATGTTCCCAAGAGGGGCTAGCATTGCTTGAGGCACAAACAATATTAGCACAACATTAGTAAGCATAGAAAGCACAATGGAAATGAATGAGAATAGAGGAAAACGATAAATGAGTTTACCATCTCTAGTATCTACTTTGCTTCTCTATTTTATGGAAAGACTAGACTTCCATCCATGTTGCAACTAGGTATTCATGAAGAATCACTTCTTCATTGCGTTTGGGTTTAACAGTAAGCGCAAAAAACAAATTAGATTTGTCTTTGAATGTCAAATCTATGCTTTTCATTGACTGCTTAGATGTAAGGTCAACCTTACTCTTCTCAATGTCACTATCTTCATCAAGGCGTGATCAAGGCTACCATCAAATTTTAAGCTTAGATGTTCTAATGTTTGTGGAATTTGTGCCTCATCTCCAACTTCATATTCAAGGTAGTATCCCTCTTTGCAGTGATAGATGCCTTCTTCTTCATTGCCATCATTGCTGCCTTAGACATCTTCATGCTCATGCTAAATGTCCTTTTTTTTTTTTTTTCCCTTTTTTGATCATTTTCATCTAAAATCACAACAAGATCTTCATGATCACATGCAGGGACAATTGCCAATGCCTCCTCATTTTCAATGGATGGATTATTATACTTCTTGTCCATGTAAAAATCATGTGCCAATGGACTTTGAAAATTATTTGAATTCAGATCAACATTGATTAAATAAGGAATGGATTCACCAAGTGACTGATCATATTCAAATTCCTTTTGTAGGGATTCATTACCCACTTGACTTTCATCCTTCAAATCAAAATCAACATCCAATGAATGTTATAAAATACACTCACTAACAACACCGCCATTCACATGAGAAGAAGGTCCATGAAATAACTCAATAATTTCATAACCTATGAGTTTCAAATCACCATCTTCTTTGCTTTCATCATCTTGCACAAGTAGAGGAGGGTGGTTCATCATCAACAATTTTGAAATTTTCTCCCTCACGTTGTCCTTGAAATTCATGAGAAACCATTTCATTTGAAAACTTAGCTAAGACATTCTTACTACTAATAGGGGTCCCAAAAGTTGATTTCAAGCGTTGCTTGAAAATTCCATCGTAATTCTCATTCACCTCCTTTAAAAAGATATCTATGGTAACCTCTAATTGATAATCAATGAAAGTTCCCAAATGACTAGTATTCATTCTCACAAAAGGTTGTTCATCAACATTTACATGACATGTTGGCTCAAGAATATTTTTAGGATGAAGGTGATCCTCAAAATTCACGAAAATCCCTACTTCATCAAGAGTTAATGGCCTATCATAATTAAAATGTTTCCTTGTGTATCTAGTGGGTGGAAATGATTCCTCTAATAATTGATTTTGCATTTCTAAGGACAAATAGGGTGTTGCCTTTTTACCTCGAATGATAATAGTGTTATACGCCTTCTTGTAGACAAGAGTCCATATAATTAGAAATGGACAATGCAACCTTGGATACTTTCCCACCTTCACCTTTCTTGAGAGATTCGGGGGAAGAGATAAAGAACATGTTGGAAACCACCATATTATTTTGAAGCTCCATTGCATCATCAAATATAACATCCAAATCTAGATAATTCCTATCTTTGAGAAATAATGAGAAGTAAGAATCATAGGAAACAACATAAATGAGCTCGGAAGTAGCTCCAAAATGCCTCACATTCTCTAGAATTTCAAGATAAGGCTTATGAAACCATCCATTAAATGTAGTTACACTTTTGGATTCACCCTTTCCTAAAGAACTAAAATCCATTAACATTTGAACATGATCTTTTCTCTTGCCCGACTATTGTAAGAAAAGATTAGACAATTGCTGCGAAGTAAATACGGTGTCAGGTAATAGATATTTGAACCAAACTTGGGCTTCACCCTTCAAAGGATGCAAAAACATCCACATAAAAACATCATCATGCTTTACAAGAAGATAGTCTGTGAAATCTTGGACTGCTATGATATGTGCATCCACTATTTTAGGCTCATTTCCATTTCCATTGGACTTTGAAAGGGTTTTTAGATATCCATTAGGCAAGGGATGAAGGCTTTTGGGAAAGACTAGGGCCTGGTACCTCGTTGCCACCCATAGATTGAAATAGGCACGATGATTTCTGACATGGTGTTACGAGGAAAATCTCTCTATGGCTAGGGGTAAACCACAACAAACGAAAATCACTGCAAAAATCAACTCTAATCTCAAATATGCTATATAAGAAAATATGCTAACAAGACAAGATAACGAGCCTACCTCGTCCATATGTTCGATGAAGTCCACCGTTGAGCACTTGAATCAAAGCAATACACTTGCAACTTGTCCTCAACAACCAAGAAACACAAGAATATGGTGATAATATATAAAGTTATCACATTCAATAGCATAATCCATCAACATTCATAACAAATATGCCCATGGATTAACAATTCAAATATTTGCAAGATATTAATTGGACGAGAAAAAAGTATTTCTATTAAAATGTAATTAGCAAAAGTGAATGAATTACAAACTTCCGTGTCGGCATGGTTCAGAACCGAGAAACTAAGTCCCTTCCAGCTGGGCCTCCACCAATTCAATCCTCCACCAAAGGCAAGCTCATATAAGAGAGACAATGAATTTCTCAATCAAGTAGGGAAGAGCTTGGGGGCTGAACAATGTGTTCATACTTAAAAGGACAAAGGGATGCAGACTCAATATGAATGGAATAATTGAATAATTTCTCTAGAGTAACTTTGCTCTCAAATTTGAATTCTTCTCCTTTTTTCCATAGCTTGGATTTGGCCCATTTATAGCCTTCAAGTGGAACTAAAGGGCCAAGTCTAAACGTTTCCAGTATATGGAAGGTCACAAATCATGGATATCGTGATGTGACATGGAAAACCGACACCATTTTTTAATTTTAAGCACAAACTCGATGTACATGGGCTATAGTGGTGCAACCTGTGTATACACATGCTATACAATAGGTAGGGCGCGTATATGTGGAAAAATATTGTTTTTAGCTCTGGAATTTGCAAAAAGGGACTTCAAGTCTGCATAGGGAAATGGAACAAGGCCTTCTGAGAAAATTTGCATAGGGTGATGGAAATCTTGCTATAACAGATGCCCCCTAATGTGTGAGGTTAGAGGAGTATCTGCAATGGCCTAAATACATTATAATATATAGATGTGGAGTAATGGAGACCCAGCTAGACAAACTAGTTTCTCATGAGAATATTACAATCTATACCGACTTTGCGCACATGGCTGCCAATTTGAATTACACTGCAGATCCATGTGAAAATATAACAAACAATTGTTCATGGCCATGAATAGACAATACAAAGGTGGCTTTATGCCAAAGGATATCATAGTCACGAACAAGGCCCAGTAAAACCAGTCTCAAAATAAATCTGAAGATATCTGTATACAATACAGTGCAATTTGATCTCCCATGATCACTGAAGTCACATAGGTATTGGTCCAATGAAAGATAGCAACAAATTAGGAAAGCCGTGACTATGAAATGATGTCTTCAAGTCTTCTACACAATCCACCAAAGGTGCAAGTATACATCGTGTGAATAAAGGAGTTGAGGTCGAACACAATGAGACTTCGTTTAATTACCAGTCATTAAGGTATACCATTAAAAAACAAGAGATAGCCTACCAATAATGAAAGTAGGTATCAAGGCACCGAGTACACTCTTAAAAGTGTGAATAAAGGTGTTGGGGTTGAACACTTGAAGAATCCATTGATCATGAGACATTGATGTATTCCCAACTATCGACGGTGGGAGAACCTGCCACTAATGACTGCAAGCCTATAGGTACTCATAGGACTCTAGGTCTCGTCTCCATAATAGATGAGATGAAGTCAATGGAAGGAGACCCGCTGAAAGGAGAGCATTGAGGCATCTCTCATCATTCAACATGAGGTACAAAGCAAGAGCTTGATGATTTGTAGGAAATTGGACGAAGAAAATGTTCATGAACCAACGACCCTGTGCATCT
Source organism: Picea glauca (assembly GCA_000966675.3). NCBI lineage: Eukaryota > Viridiplantae > Streptophyta > Pinopsida > Pinales > Pinaceae > Picea > Picea glauca. The sequence goes on from JZKD02S0564016.1 coordinate 10,514, forward strand.
TTCACGTGTACTAGATGCAAGCAGTATACGAAAAATACCCTCTGAATAGCACCCAATAAGGAAAACTGTCGACAAAGGCGAGGAAACCACCAATAAGGATAATGGAATCCAAGACACTGCATAAATCCCAATGTGTGAATAGATTTCTTACCGTCGAACACAAGGGAAACCACCCAGTCAATGACCAATGATGAAATGTCGACTGTTGGGTTCAAGGTTACCTACCAATGAGGAAAGTAGGACTAGGGTGCACAATAGGACTACAACTTCATGTAACTCTGAGACACACTGAGGGTATAGCTGACATGCAAAGTCAAGAGTTTTGAGGAATGGATGACACAGGTTAATAGACATTTTTTGAACAAGAGCATGAGACATATGGAAGACTCTGGAAGCATAGACTCAATGATGAAACTTTGAGATGTAGGAGGCATCAATAAAACTCTCCATAGGGACTGGAAGAGTAACCAGTCGGGGGACTAAACTCTCTGTAACGAGATCAGCTTCCTAAGGTCATGCTAAACCCAAAATTTTGATGACAAGTGGACTCAAAAATTTTGTGCTCTGTTCAAAGGCGATGCAACTGCTTCCAATATAAGATGATATTCTTTTCCCGCCCGTCTTTTTTTGTTTTTTCATATTCAAATGAATGCTATGATACAGAGGAGGAAATGAGTGTCACAAGTAAGCAATCTAGTTCCAGCAGTGGAACATACCTATGCTCAATGTAAGGAGGTGCATGCGGGAGATGGACACTTGAAGGAATGTTTCCTCTTGGGTATATGGTGTCAATCTGCAAAGGATATAAACAAGGCTCTGCTTGGCTGATGATGCAAACTGCTGAGGTGAAAGACTTATAACGCAAAAGAGAGAACTGACAATAGGCTCAATACTGCAAGCAAGAGAATGAGACGCAATTACAACTTACCGCCAAAAAATGTCCTTTTTCGTAATCTTAGTCTACTTGGTTTGAAAAAGGGATAAAATTTCTCCAAATAGATGTCCTTTCAAATCCAATTTACGAGTGTGAAAGATACAAGTTCACTCGAAAATCTTTTCTCTTTTTGAGAGAGTTGGAAAATAGCTTAAATTAGACTCGTTGGGGGTTTCTAAGCGACA
>JZKD02S0564016.1:11673-22634 GCA_000966675.3 Picea glauca
TATAAGATAATATTCTTTTCCCCAGTATGGTCGCCAATTCTGTTACAAGGAAAATCTCTCTATGTCTGGGGGTAAACCACAACAGACAAAAATGACTGCAAAAATCAACTCTACCATCATATATAAGAAAATATGCTAATGAGACAAGATAAAGAGCCTACCTCGTCCAGACGTTCGATGAATTCCACCGTTGAGCACTTGACTCAAAGAAATACACCTGCAACTTGTCCTCAACAACCAAGAAACGCAAGCATATGGTGATAATATATAAAGTTAGCACATTCAATAACATAATCCATCAACATTCATAACAAATATGCCCATGGAATAACAATTCAAATATTTTCAAGATATTAATTGGACGAGAAAAGAGTATTTCTATTAAAATGTAATCAACATAAGTGAATGAATTACAAACTTCCGTGTCAGCATGGTTCAAAACCGAGAAACTAAGTCCCTTCCAACTGGGCCTCCACCATTTCAATTCTCCACCAAAGGAAAGCTCATATAAGAGATACAATGAAGTTCTCGATTAAGTAGGGAAGAGCTTGGGGGATTAACATTGTGTTCAGACTTAAAAGGACAAAGGGATGCAGACTTAATATGAAGTGCATAATTTCTTCAGAGTAACTTTGCTCTCAAAGTTGAATTCTTCTCCTTTTTTCCATAGCTCGGATTTGACCCATTTATAGCCTTCAAGTGGAACTGAAGCGCTGAGTTGGAACGTTTCCAGTATATGGAAGGTCAAGGATCATGGATCTCATGACGTGACATGGAAACCTGACACCATTTTTTTATTTTAATCACAAACCCGATGTACGCGGGTTGTAGTGGTGCAACCTGCGTATATGCATGGTGTACAATAGGTAAACGCGTATATGTGGAAAATATTGTTTTTAGCTCTGGGATTTGTAAAGAGGGACTTCAAGTATGCATAGGGAAATGGAACAAGGCCTTTTGAGCAAATTTGCATAGGGTGAGGCAAATCTTGCTATAACATATGGTCACAACTAATGCAAAGTAAGGCTAATTATTTCTAGTGTTATGAGGATTTGAGCAAAAGGGATTAAATCCAACTAAGGGATGTGCAACATTCTATCTTAAACAAGATTGAAAAACTTTATATTCAAAATATAAATGTACCTGTAAGAAGGGATTTCCTAAGATTTTTAAATAAGACAGTAGCAAGGATGTTAAGAAAGGGTTTCAATAAAATATGCAAGAAAAGTTAAGATTCCCTACCTTGAATGAATGATGTCACTGACACACTAAATTTAGTAGGGATACACGTTGTTTTGGATTTGTAGCCTGAACCATTTCAAAAGTTGAACCAATGTTGTGTCACTGGGTGAGATATTTTTCCTCAAGCGTCGCTCCTCACTCAACATAAGCGACAAATAATTAACAATAGTGGGAATATGATTTCATTCCCTAGTGGAGTCACTAATAAATTTTCCAACAAGAAAAAACTATTTAATAAAACAAATGCTGGATATAATGGAGTCACTGATAAGTTTGTTGTTATATTCCCAAGGAGAAATCTTTCTCCCCATCAATGGCACTAGTTCCTATATCGTCCCCAGGTCGTCCCCTCTTGACAAAGGGGCCAAATTCTAGGGCATAGTTTGTAGGATGCGCCTTCTAGTGCCACTTTAGGCCTTCATTCCAGTCCTCAGGCCAGGGGGTACCCTTAATATCTCCTAAGTCAAGATTTCTTGTCTATCACTTGAGAGTAACCTATTTATGTATGAAGCTCAATCTGCATTTATAATAGAGACTAAGGGTGCATGGAGTTAATCTTTGCTATCTTTATTAAAAATAAATAAAAGGAGTGTTGAGTTATGGTTTTTTGGGGATGACCAAGCTAGAGCCAAACATTAATAGAATTTAGTTATCTTCAACCATATGAATGATCTTCTGAACCATGAGCACCATGATGTAGTTCTTATTGACAAATAACTTAGAGATTTAAAGAACAAATATATGTCGAGGAGGAGGCCGAAACTAATTTCCTAACACATATTTATTAGATAGAAAACCAAATGAACAAAGAAAGCATGGATCCATTCATTTATACAACATCGTGTGAGATAGAAAATGAAAGGGAAAAATTACATAACTTTACTTATGAGGCTTATGAGCCATTGGGACCCTTTTTATGTTGGAATCATGCTTCTGGAACTTAGAACCGTGCCATTCCATGCACTATGCAACCGTGAGGAATAAGAAGAAAGTTGCATATTTCTCTTGATGATTGCAAGTGTCGTGGTCTACCTTAGGGGATAAAATTGTGTCCATGCCTTAACCATATGTGTGCCAACATATTCCCTAGAGGATTCTATCAATTGCTGATTGTGCTCGACAAATTTTGCCATTGAAAATTGATGGAAATTTCCTTTGCAAAAACTACATCTATGAAGTGCTCCCACTATGGTGCATTACGATTATTGAAAATTGAGATGAATGATTCTCATGCATGGATTTAAAAAATTATGTTTAAGTTCTAGGTTTGAATCATTCGAATTTTTTTTTTGAGTACAAGAACATGGCCCATGTTTGTAAATTTTCTGCTGCATAGGATTGAACAGTTTGTGTCACACTTAGACCTTGAATTTATCAAAAATATCCTAAAATGGTTTCTCTATTGGAAAATGAGAGAGAGAGAGAGAGAACAATGTCTAGTTGAAAATTGCATAGAAAACATGCAAAAATAACCACTAAAAAAGCGTGCCTCCTTGACTTCTATGATTTTCACTGCTTTATCTCCTACATAAAAACTTGAATATGTGTTGTCAAAATAAATGAATAGAAAGCATAGAGAGATTTCCAATCACTGGCTACACAATAGATTTTGATGCCTTTTTGATACATTTCATAAAGCGAAATTGAAAACTTGGCATCCTAGTGGAAGTTTTTTTTATGTTGTGTTTTTGTACTTTAAGAGGTATAAATTGAATTCTATCAGCTCCATGATGCTCAAAGACCTTAAAAACCACATATGAGCCAATATCCATCCTCAAATGGGCCATTTTGCTTGTATGTTCAATTTGGCCTAAACTGGATCCCATTGTGTTTTCATACTTTTGCAATTCAGAATTGGATTCTGTCAACTCTAGCATGATGAATGACCTTCGATCCCCAATCTAAGCCCTTCTCTACACATGAATTGCTCATCTAGTTGGAAAATACAATTCACCCAAGGTGGGCCCCACCAATGAAAACTACTTTTCATACTTCTGCAATTAAGAATTGGATTATGTTAGCTCTAGCATGATCAATTACCCTAATAAACATGTCTGGACTCTGATAGACTTCATGAATTCAAATATGTTATTAGGTTTATTTGAAAAAATTGTCCCAAGGTGGGCCCCATGGGAAAAAGGGTTAGTTTTGGCCAGTGAACCTTTTTAGGGGACAACATTCGACTTATTACTTGGGATGGGTCTTCCCTGTGAGATGCCAAGAACTATATTCTAGGGTGAGAAGACCATCACTTTAATCTATTGGGATGTGGAGTCAAAATTGAGCTATAGAGTTAACACTTTGCTTCTCCTTAAAGTCTTCTTTTAGGAAAATAGTTGGGAAACAAATCTAAAAGCTAGATATGTTGAAACTAAAATGACAAGATTGACTAAGAAGAAAGGAACACATGCCTACTTAACCTAATATGCAAGTGGTCCCACTAGGTGACATGGCACCGCCAATGGAACCATGCATGTAACTTGATAAGGCTATGAGACCCATGCATGGAGGGGGCTAATGGGATGGTGGATGACATTGGGGTTTGGCATACAAAATGATCTGTCAATATATCACCAATGACCATAAAATGTGCCCAAGGGGGACTAGCACTTCTTGAGGCACAAAAAAGATTAGTGCAACATTAGTCAGCATAGAAAGCATAATGGAAATGAATGCAAACAGAGGAAAATAATGAATGCGTTTCCCATTTCTAATATCTTCTTTGTTGCTTTATTTTTTGGAAAGTATCTTCCATCCATGTTGCAACTAGGTATACATGAAGAATCACTTCTTCAATGCTTTTGGGCACGAAAGTAAGTGCAAAAAACAAATTAGATTTGTCTTTGAATGTCAAGTATGTACTTTTCATTAGCTGCTTAGATGTAAGATTAACCCTACTCTTCTCAATGTCACCATATTCATCAAGGCTACCATCAAATTTCAAGCTTAGATGTTCTAATGTTTGTGGAATTTGTGCCTCATCTCCAACTTCATATTCAAGGTAGTATCCTTCTTTGCAGTGATAGATGCCTTCTTCTTCCTTGCCATCATTGCTGCCTTGGACATCTTCATCCTCACTTTAAATGCCCCTTTTTATTTTTTTGATCATTTTCAGCTAAAATCACAACAACATCTTCATCATCACATGTAGGGATAATCACCAATGCCTCCTCTTTTTCAATGGATGGATGATTGTACTGCTTGTCTATGTCAAAAACAAGAGCCAATGGATTTTGCAAATTATTTGAATTTAGATCAGCATTGATTAAATAAGGAATGGATTCACCAAGTGACTGATCATCTTAAAATTCCTTTTGTAGGGCTTCATTACCCACTTGACCTTCATTCTTTAAATCGAAATCAACATCTAATGAATGTTGTAAAATACACTCATTAACAACATTTCCATTCACAAGAGAAGAAGGTCCTAAATTAACTCAATAATTTTATAACCTATGAATTGCAAATCACCATCTTCTTTGTTTTCATCATCTTGATGCCAATGGATCGCACAAGTAGAGGAGGGCGATTCATCATCAACGGTTTTGACATTTTTTCGCTCATACTGTCCTTGAAATTCATGAGAAACCATTTCATTTGAAAACTCAACTAACACATTCTTACTACTAATAGGTGTCCCAAAAGTTGATTTCAAGTGTTTCTTGAAATCTTCATCATAATTATCATTCATCTCCTTTAGAAAGATATCTATGGTAACCTCTAATTGATAATCAATGGAACCCAAATGACTACTATTCATTCTCACAGAAGGTTGTTCATCAACATTTACATGACATCTTGGCCGAAGACGATTTTTAGGCTCAAGTTGACCCTCAAAATTCATGAAAATCCCTACTTCATCAAGAGCTAATGGCTTGCCATAATGAAAATGTTGCTTTTTGTATCCAGTGGGTGGAAATGATTCCTCTAATAATTGATTTTCCATTTCTAAGGACAAATAGGGTGTTACCTTTTTACCTCCTCAAATGATAGTAGTGTTATAAGTCCTTCTTGTAGACAAGAGTTCATATGATTAGAAATGAACAATGCAACCTTGGATCCTTTCCCACCTTCACCTTTCTTGATAGATTCAGGGGATGAGATAAATAACATGTTGGAAGACACCATATTGTTTTGAAGCTCCATTGCATTTAAATCCAAATCTAGAGAATACCTATCTTTGAGAAATAATGAGAAGTGACAATCATAGGCAACAACATAAATGAGCTTGAAAGTAGCTTCAAAAGATAAGACTTATGAAACCATCCATTAAATGTAGTTATATTTTTGGATTGACCCTTTCTTAAATAACTAAAATCCATTAACATGTGAACATGATCTTTTCTCTTTCCCCACTATTGTAATAAAAGATCATACAATTGTTTCCAAGTGGAGACGATGTTAGGTAATGTTCGACAACACGAGTATTCCAATAGAGGATGAACACCTTAAGTAACCACTCACATAACCAGATCAAAGATCAACACACCGATGTTTTCACGTGGTAAAACCCCTACAGGGAAACATCCACGGCCCCAGCCAACGCGACCACTTGGAGTAGTTTATTAACACAAAGAAAAAGATTACAGAGAGATTTTACAAGAGAGTTTCTCACAATCGATCATTTGAAAAATGACCCTCCATGCTCTTTAAATAGAGATCATGGACCAATCAGGTGTTAATCCATGGATCAATGGCCGTTAAGATCGAGGAGAGTATGAACCGTCAGATCACTCTATGTCGGGAACATATCATGACCGTCATATTTCCTAACTACAAATGCATACTAAAGAAACACACTAAGAAACACACTTTTACCTAACGACACATTAGACCAAGTAGATCTTAACTAACTCCTAAGTGTCTAAATATACTAACAGGTAATAGATATCTGAACCAAACTTGGGCTTCACCCTCTAAAGAATGCACTCTAAAGAATGCAAAAGCATCCACATAAAAACATCATCATGCTTGACAAGAAGATTTATTTGTGAAATCTTGGAATGCTTGATATGTGCATCCACCGTTCTAGGGCCATTTCCATTGGACTTTGAAGGGTTTTAGATACCCATTAGGCAAGGGCTGAAGGATTTTGGGCAAGACTAGGGGCTGGTACCTTGTTACCACCCAAAGATTGACATGGAAAGGATGATTTTTGACATGGTGACAACTAATGCACAATAAGGTTCATTGTTTCTAGTGTTACGAGGCTTTGAGCAAAAGAAATTAAAGCCAACAAAGGGATGTGCAACATTCTATCTTAAACAAGATTGAAAAACTTTCAAAATATAAACGCAACTGTACGAAGGGATTTCCCAAGGTTTCCAAATAAGATGGCATTGAGGATTGTAAGAAAGGGTTTCAATAAAATATGCAAGACAATTTAAGATTCCCAACCTTGAATGAATTATGTCACTGACACACTGAATGTAGCATGGATATGCATGGTTTTGGATTTGTAGCATGAATCATTTCAAAAGTTGAACCAATGTTGAGTCACCAGGTGAGATAATTTGCCTCAAGTGCTACTCCTCGCTCAACATAAACATCAAATAATTAATAATAGTGGGAATAGGACTTCATTCCCTAATGGAGTCACTGATAAATTTTCGAACAAGATGAAAATTATTCAATAAAAGAGATGTTGGATACAATGGAGTTGCCAATAAGTTTTTTATTATATTATCAAGGAGAACTCTTTCTCCTCGTTAATTGCACTAGTTCCTATGTTGTCCCCCAGGTCACCCCCTCTTGACAAAGGGGTCAAATTCCAGGGCATAGTTTGTAGGATGCACCTTTCTATGTCACTTTAGGCCTTCATTCTAGTCCTTGGGTCAGGGGGTACCCTTAATATTTCCTAAGGCAAGAGTTCTTTTCTGTGACTTAAGAATGACATATTTATTTATGAACCTTAATTCACATTTATAATAGAGACTAATGGTGCATGGAGTTAATATCTTCTATCTTTATTAAAAAATAAATAAAAGGATTGTTGAGTTATGGTTTTTGGGGATGACCAAGGAGCCAAACATTAAGGGAATTTATTTGGCTGCAACCATGTGAATGATCTTTTGAACCATGAACACCATAATGTAGTTATGCTTGACAAAGATAAAAATAAAAGATATATGTTGAGGAGGATGTTAGGTATGTGTTATATTCTTTGCACGACTAGATTTAGTGTCTGTGTTGTGCAGGGCATGCAGGTTTGGGGGCAACGCCCCCCTAAATTTTTTTTTGGCCTTTTTTTGCGTCCGTTTTTTTTTGGTTTTCCGGCACATGGTTTTCTAATTCCGGTTAAAGAATTAAGGTTGTTGACTAATCCAGGTCAATGGATTAGGGGTTTTGGATGCCGTGAGATCTTATATATTGTATTGCATTGTAAACAATGAAGACATGATGAATAAAATATTAGAGGTGCAACTCTAAACAAGTTGTTGGTTTTCTCAGTTTGGGTTTCCACGGTAAAAATATTTGTGTAATGTGTGTGTGTGTGTGTGTGTGTGTGCGATTGTATCTTTTCTATTTTTATTGAGAATATTTTTGCAATAAATAATTGTACAAGGTTAAAATCTACAAAGGAGATCGAAACTACTTTCCTAACACATATTCATTATATAGAAAACCAAATGGACAAAGAAAGCATAGATCCATTGGTTTATTCAACATCGTGTGAGATAAAAAATGAAAAGGAAAACCTACATAAGTTTGTCGAATCTATTATTCACTAGTGGCAACAACCTTGGTCTTGATTACATAATAAACCCAACAATTAATTTATAAAATAACCGTGCTAATGTTGGGGACTATAAAGTCTCAGGTTTGAAACAACCATTTCATTAACAAAATAAGTGCACCAAGGATTAATGACTATAAAATCATTGTCCTAGGCCTTATTGCATCCTTTTACAAAGTCTATTACTTAGATAATGGTTACAAGGACAATTTGAATGAAAAAAAAGAGAAGTAGAAGAGGAAGAATGTTGCTATTACAAAAATAGTGATACACTAGGTAGATAGTTTCCGAAAGCTTCTTACCTTTATTTTCCCCTATTTTGTTTTTGCTAAATTGAACCTTTGATCCCTGTAAATGAGTAAAACATCTCTATTATAGATTACTAGGAGGCAAACATGAACCCCACAAATTATGTTATAATCTTTTCTTTGTCCACAAATGAGAATGTATCTCTTGCACTTTGTCAAATTAAACTAGAATAAAGGGTTTTTTTACCCTGCCCATATTCGTGGTCAAATTTAGAGATGATTTGGATCTATCGTATTTTTCTCCCCTTTTGCTCTTATGGATTTCTTGACAATCCATTGGAATTTTGATTCATTGTATATCCAAACTAACTTTAATTTTGACACATTCAAAATGCCGCTAATGACCATGATACAAGGGGAGGAAATCTGAAAGTGGAGAGGCTCGCGGGGCTCTTGGGGCCCCTGAACCTGGTACCTTGCCTATGTAACTCTACTTACGAGCCATTGAGACCTTTATTTTTTTTTTATGTTGGAACCATGGTCCTCGAGACCGGAACCATGCCATTCCATGCATTGTGCAGCGGTGTGGAAGAGGAATAAAGACGTAGATTTCTCTTAATTTTATGTGATTTTGACTACTCTATCTCCCACATACGGACATTGAATGATATGCCATTAAAGTAAATGCATAGAAAACATTTCCAACGACTTACTACACGATAGATTTTTTTAAACGTATTTTTGATACATTTCATAAAGTAGAATTGAAAACTTGGCATCAAAGTGAGAATTTTTTAATGTTGTGTTTTTTATTTTCAAAGGTTGAAATTGAATTATGTAAGCTCTATGATGCTCAATGATATTAATAACCATATATGAGCCAATTTCTATCATTAGATGGGTCATTTTGCTTATACACTCAGTTTGGTTGAAAGCGGGTTTTACTGGGTTTTCAAACTTTTGTAACTCAGAATTGGATTTTATCAGCTCCAACATGAATAGTGACTTTAAAAACCATGTTTAAGACCTTCTCTACACCTAAATTACTCATGTAGCTAGAAAATATAATTTCACCCAAGGTGGGCACCATGATAAAAACCACTTTTCATTCTTCTAGAATCTGGAATTGGATTCCATAAACTCCAACATGATCAGCGACCCTAATAAATATGCTTGATCCACTTCTTGCATTCAAATATGTTATTTGGCTAATTTGAAAATTTGGCTTGAGGTGGGCCTTGTGGGAAAAAGCGCTAGTTTTGGGTAGTGAGCCTTTTCAGGCGACAATAGAGCCATTCTAGGTGACACTTGGGAAGCCTTGGTAGAAGCATCATAGGAAATCCCATTCAAAGTAACTCTTTGAACACTATTTCTCTTCCCCCTCTACTAAGGGACGATCGTAGCTCTAGTTTACCCATTATAGATATCTTGAACCTTCTAGATTTAGTTAAAATAACAAATGATCCTATATATCATGATGCCACTTGGTTGACTATGCATAGTAAGCTTCCTTCACACATTCCTAAGTTTGAAGGTAAGATCGGATAAGACCCTAGAAATCATATTATGACATTTCACTTAAGGTGTTTCTCTAATGGTATCACTGGAGACTTTGTTAGACTTAGGCTTAACACAACTTGACAGAGGTGGATGCTGAGTGGTACACAACCCTTAATCCTAGCACATATTCTACCTTTATGGATGCAGTGATAGATTTTGTAAATCATTTCAAAATACTCGTTCGATATGAGATTGGCATAAACTTATCAACAACATTCTATGCAATATACTTCTACACATAACTTATCATATCCAGGAGTGGAGGCCCATCTTGCATTAGATTGGTTTGTGAAGTCTTTGCTTCCTTAAATCTCCAAGGATGTTTCCTACACATTGACCTATCAGTGAGGAAGATGCCATCTTAAGAGCTAAAGAGCTATGCTCGTTGTACTGTCAATTTGGTTACCTATCTACTGCATCCTCCTAAATGCTCCTAGATTAGATGGGTCCATTTCCCTCCTACTCTAAGCCAATCACATGCAATAAATGGTCTTGTAGGATGATGCATTATGCATATATAGCTTATACTGGTAAATTTGGTCAAATGGATTTATCTAGAGATCCTAGCCAATTTGCATGACCTAATCTTTATTATTGGACATTTCCATCTTTTGCTCCACTGATGCCACATGCCTAAAATGCTTCTTAAGAATTTAATCCCTATTAAGGTTAATTGATTAATCCTAACCCTTTAACCCCTTTTAATATTAATCTAGTGAAATATTCTCCTCCTATAGTTAATCAAAATTCGGATCAACAATCCAATTAGGATCAAAACAATATTCAAGAACACAATCAAGGGAATATGAAGAAGAAAAATAATAAGAACTAAAACATTAATAAAGAGAATGAAAGGAAATTGGGAAATGCCCATGATAATATGAATAATGACGGGAGAAACAATAATTCCATTCAAAACAAAGGGAACCAACTACAACAATAATGTATATGAAACAATAAAGTTAAGAGTAATCACCCTTTCATCATTTTTTCTTAGAATTTTAAAAAATAAAAATTTATTTATAAAACAAAATCACATTTTTCAGTGGCCCTTTGGCCTTTTTTTAGAATATCAATAGTAGCATTTTTGCTACATCATCATAGTCCATAAACAACTGATGGCCTCATCATGATACCATGGTTCATTGGTCCTATAGATGCCAAAAATAAGATCT
>JZKD02S0564016.1:49922-67254 GCA_000966675.3 Picea glauca
CTTTGCTTGTGCTTCTACATCTTGAACATATTGTGATCTCCATGTGTTGATGAATCTTGTATACACTTAAAAACTCAATAAATTAGTAGTAGTTAGTGATTCCAAGAAAGAATTTAGCTTGGGATCATTACAAAAATGGTGATGAAAGAACTCCTTTGCAAACCCACTCAATGGAGAGGTGGATTGCTCAATGAAATGGTGCCAAAGTGGTCTTGTCAAGGATTGAGTCCTTAAAACAATATAGGGAGCATAACATTACATGAAATTCCTTGAGAAAATGAGGTCTCTTCATGGTTTTTTATAGCATTGCATTGGGTTATTGTGTAACTCCTTTGTAGTGTGAAAAGAGGCTCTTTAGGGCATTATTAGGTCTTTGACCAGCCCACCATTCAGATTTAGCTCAGATTTGAGGGTCAAATCGGCTTGGGAGCTAATCCATAAGTGGTTGGGAGGCCGACCAATTCAATAAATGCGTCGTTTAGCAGGTACGGAAGTTTTTGCACCAACAACTGTGCATCGTGCGCGTATGCGCGCATGGTACGTTCCTGTGCCGCGCATGTGCATGCGCACCCAACTTCTATAAAGCACTCTTCAATTTTTGGTTACTTTGTATAGTTTTTGACCTTTTTAGAATGCTGTGAAATTAATTCAGTGCCATGAATGACTTCATTACTGTTTGACGATGTTGAGTTCTTGTCACCATGTGCGGACGAAATTTCAATGATAACATAAGGTGTTACCAAAATTTCACCATATGTGGTGGTTTATGGACAAAAATTCCCATCAGTGGTCTTGTACTTACTAGGCACATCTGAGGTTCATGACGTGGAAAAAAACTTGAACATAAGTGTTGAAATTATTTGTACATTGTTGTTAAATTTGTCTTAGAACAAAGTGAAGTAACATGTCGATCAACATAGATTCGAGTGCCACTTTGAAAAAATGGATTGAGTGTTCTTTCATCTCTAACTCTATAAGAAGAATTCTCTCAAGGAGAAGAACTACTAAAATTTCACACCTAATATTTATGGATCTTATCTAATACTCAAATGCATTGAACAAGTTGCCTACAAGTTGGTTCTCTTAGCCCACTCTAAGATCGACCCAGTTTTTCATGTGTCATGCTTGAAGGAAGTGGTAGGGGTGAATTCATGATTTCAAACCATCCTCCTAGAATTGGATTGAGAGGGTTCCATTTGGTTGTAGCAAGAAGTAGTTTTGGACAAAAGAGAGTGTCATCTCTGCTAGCACATTATCTAGGAAGTCTTAATCTAGTTGAAGGATACACAACCTGAAGATGCCACCTAGGAATAGTTCACTACCCTACAATAATTTCCACATTTCCAACCTTGAGGACAAGATTGTTTTTGACGGGTGAGGACATGTTAGGGTGATGCAGGAGCATCGCTCCAAGCCAGCTACGCACCAGCCAACCAACACATCAAGTGTGCATTCAATGGAGGAGAGGCACAACCTTCTCATTTTTTTTTCAGATTTTGAAAAATTGTATTAAATGTTGTAAGGATGGTAGAGCCAAAATCCATGCATGTGTGAAGGATTTAGATAAAGGTTGCCTTAAATGGTTGTAAGGCTGAGATCTAGATTTGATTCAGACTAGACAACCATTCAATGTAATTGAATGTAAATTAATGAGAGTTGGTGAGATGGAGGGAAGAGCTTGAGGAGCCCCGTTTTTGTAAAAAGATCCTTTGTATCTATAGGATTAGTCTGTAGAGAAGGAGAGTAGAATAGAGAATAGGAGAGAAGAGAGGAAGTCGTGACTCTGTTGCAGTCCGAGCTCACATTGTAAAGAGGCATTTCATATGAATACAATTAGAGCAGTTTTTCCTGCATGTTATTCTGTGTTTGTTGATGAATGTCTTTATGTGTTTATGATATGTTGTAGATGTGTGTTAGTTTGCATTTGCAGGTTACAGACATAAGTCCTTTTATGTTGGGTTCTTTGATTTCACGTCTGGTTCTTTGTGGCTTCATGCAATAGGTTGCATGGCAGAACACTGCGGGTTCTGTAAGCCAATGCATAGAATGCACTTCTGAATTCTGCATAATTTAGACAAAGATGTGCCAGGAGGGTGCACCAGAGGAATTCATTAACTCAGGGAGAAGTCTCAATGTTGTTGAACACCTTGGAGGTAAGACTGTGCAGAGGAAGGCACAGAGAAAATAAAATTTCTGAGAATCCTGTGGAAGCTCTGCCAGGAGGGCATTGAGCAAGTGCATAGAGTGCACAGAAGGAACTCTATTTCGAGTTCAGTGAGAAGACAAAGTCACTGAAGATTTTGTAGAAGCTCTGCCAGAAGGGCATCAAGTGAGTGCAAGGAGTGCATCGAGAAGAACTCTCTTTCGAGTTCTGAGATAAGAGAAGTGTCACAGGGGGAGACACTCACAGAGTCGTTAAATACTCTGTTGATTCAGTAAGGAGTTCTTGAACAGGAGGCTTCCAAGAGGGCACCAATCTCCATTTGAAGGAGAAGGCAAGGGTCAAATCCCTTAGAGGTTCGAGCAGGAAAAGCTCGGGATGGATAGCATAGTTGTGTGTAGGGACCCTATAAGGAGTGCAGAGGTCGAGAAACCTTTTGAGGTTTCAGAGTGAAAAAATCTCATGAGGGGTAGAGTTTTCAGTAACGCAGGTGAGACTAAAGGTTGTGGACTCATGGGATAAAGAACAAAGGTTTCACCCTTTGAAGCGTTCAAAATCTTCCAAGTCTCGGAGAGAGCGTGTGCTCAGGAAGGAGCAACAGTAGCCATTGGATCGGTACTGAGAGAAGAAGATCTAGACTGTTGAATCTACATCTAGACAGTAGGAGGAGAGTGTGCAAGGAGGTCAGATCTGGACCGTCAGATCTAGCACCAAGGACCTATAGCCATCGGATCCAGAGGAAGGTGCACAGAGTTTAACCTCTGGGAGGTCGCGCAGGAGAGCAACTAAAATGGATGGTGGAGACACTTCGGGGAGAAGTGCCGAGTTGCCGTGGGCCGTTGGATCTCGCAGAGCACTGAGGGGATTAAGGCCGAGTATCTTTCGATACTCTAAAGATCAGAAAGGATAGCGACCGTCAGATAAGTCCCGAGTTGTGAGGAGCAGGGAAGGAGATCCTGATTGTTGGATCCAAGCCATGGGAGAACCGTTGGATCAGAACCTCTACGGGGTATCGTGTATCGGGGGTTCAGAGGTTGAAAGAATTTCTCTCGACTGTAGAAGTCACGAGGTGCCGAGTGCTGAGGGTTCGTACAAACACGGGTCACATCTGTTAGGTGGGGACCGTATGGTTGACAGGTGGTGAAAACATAGAGCACACAGAAAAGGCGGAAGTAGGTGACAGGTGACGTACACGCGTCACCTCAGAAGGATTCAACCCATCGCTGACTTATTGTGCTTAGGGATTCACAAAGGAGGAGCATGAGAGATCAACACTCCAACTCGCGAGATCGCGATTTGCGAGTAGTGCTAGCACTTAGTCCTAGCTGGTGGTCATTTGTAGAGGCGCTAGCAAGGGAGGAGCCATACCCGTATCACATCTCGAGTATCGACGTTTGGAGAAAGAGGAGTCGAGGTCATTGACTGACGAACTCGTGAGTTGCGAGAGTCGCTTGCACTAAGGACGGTTGTGGTCACATGGAGATGTGAGGCTTGCGCCTGGTGTTAAGTTGTGTAGGGCGGGTTTTCACGAAGGACCTATGGATCGGATTCGTGAGGTTCGAATAGGGATCCGA
This sequence comes from Picea glauca, assembly GCA_000966675.3. NCBI lineage: Eukaryota > Viridiplantae > Streptophyta > Pinopsida > Pinales > Pinaceae > Picea > Picea glauca. The sequence continues at coordinate 53,658 of JZKD02S0564016.1, forward strand.
GGGAGCCGCTTCAGCTCGAGGAGAATTTTGAACGATCCTGTGTGGATCTCAGCCCGAGGGTTGGGGGTCTGTGTCAAAGTGGTATCATAGCCACTTTTTTTTTGTAGACTTCAGGCAGAAGGAGGCAAAGGAGGAACATAAGAAAGCTGCTATTTTGGTTTTTGGATAATAGGCAGGAGATACAGGATATGGTCTAATACCATCAAGTGGTATCAAATCGGGAGTTTGCCCGTATATTTCAGGCAAAAGAGGAAGCGAGGTGAAGAAGAGCCTGTAGGAGACAGGTAAAAGGTGAAGGTTGTTGTGGGACGCAGTAGTCAAATGGTACAGTCAGGTGTACTATAGGAAAAGATGGAAGCACTCACAGTTGCAGATGAAAACAACAAGTTTGCCAGGAGGGCAGATAGGAACAGGAAGATGGCTACTGAAGGCCATGGAAACAGTGGAAAGAAGAACCATAAGTAATAGATAAAATATGAGATGGATAAATAACTCACTGAGGTGAGGGAGAGGATGGAGTAGCTTGCATTGTAGATGCAACAAGATGCAAAGACACATTGGGTATATGAATGGCCCATGAAGAGAAAGGTGAAGTGGCCAGTAAAGAAATTGTTGGCCAGAAGACAACCAAGGCTGTTGAGGAGGTGGCTGAGGTATGTGAAAAGCCTCATGGCCACAGAGGAAATGGTTCACATATATGAGCCAGAATATGGGAGAAATCTTAGTGATGATGAAGAGGAGAGATCGAGCAGAGATCTCATAGACTACCAAGTGGGCAGAGATGGACTTTCAAATTGCTAGGTGGGCAATAGAAAGAGATTAAGTAAAGGTCTCGTATACTGCCAGGAGGGCGGTGCTAAAAGTTCAAATTGCCAGGAGGGCACTGAGATGGGATGGACTGATCTCATAAACTGCCAGGAGGGCAGAGAGGAAATCCCATATTTCCAGGTGGGCAAGGGAGAGCAGTTGAGACTGTCTGAAAGTCCCATGAACTCAGGGATGAGTTCAGATCAGGGAGATGAGCTGATAGAGAAGGATCAGAGGAATCTCCTGATCATTGGAGGAATTAGGATATTTCTACCAAGCAGCCAAGATGAGGCCAGGGAAGATGTTCCAGGTGCAACAACAGAAGAAGGAAAACCAACATAGACTGTCAAAGAGAAAGAATAAATGGACCAGACATCAAAATCTGCCCCAACAGAAGAAGAGCATGCAGATAAGATGCTCACTCCATGGGAGATGGAGTTGGAGATGCTGGAGGATTGGTTGAACCATCCAGAACCAGTAGATGACTACCATGAGCAGACAGTCATGCAAATGTTAGCAAAGGAGCATTCCGAGGAATCGCTCAGAAATTCTAGTCAGGGAGCTGAACAGATGATGACTGCAGCAGAAGGTGAATCACAATTCCAGTCTGAGGAGCAGCTGGAGGAAGCTAAAGATGCACTAGCAGGAGAAATGGCAGAAGCAAAGTTGTTAGAAGGGGAAGCTAAGAAGAGACTCAGTGATAAGACTGCAGAACTGAATTTTGCAGTAGAGTGGCAAGTTGAGGCTACAAAGGAAGAAGATAACATGGGGGATTGGGATGATCTACCCATTTGCAGAGAAGAAGTGTAGCGGAGCAGGCTGTAAAAGGAGAGCCAACCATGGGAACAATTGGACAAGGAGATTGAGAAGATTAGAAGGCTGATGTCGAGGTTAGCAGCGAAAACTTCCAGTGAGGAGGAGTTGAGCAGAGGAGAACCTACCATAGCAGCAAGGCAGCAGATGCAACAACAGTAGCGAAGTAGTGGAGAAGATGGACAGCTCCAGAGAATTGTTTGGGATCCAGGTGGATTTCAACAGCATTGCTGGGAAGATCATGAGCAGGAGATCATGATTTTTGTAGCTGAGGAGTATGATGCAGGAGCATCGCTCCAAGCCAGCTACGCACCAACCAGCCAACACATCAAGCATGCATTCAATGGAGGAGAGAGGCACAATCTTCTCATTTTTTTTAAATTTTGAAAAATTGTATTAAATGTTGTAAGGTTGGTAGAGCCAAAAGCCATGCCTGTGCACAAGCTTTAGATAAAGGTTTCCTTAAATGGTTGTAAGGCTGAGATCTAGATCTGATTTGGACTAGACAACCATTCAATGTAATTGAATGTAAATTAATGAGAGTTGGTGAGATGGAGGGAAGAGCTCGAGGAGCCCTCTTTTTGTAAAAATATCCTTTGTATCTGTAGGATTAGTCTGCAGAAAAGGAGAGTAGAATAGAGAATATGAGAGAAGAGAGGAAGCCATGACTCTGTTGCAGTTCGAGCTCACATTGTAAAGAGGCATTTCATATGAATACAATCAGAGCAATTTTTCCTGCATGTTATTCTGTGTTTGTTGATGAATGTCTTTATGTGTTTATAATATGTTGTAGATGTGTGTTAGTTTTCATTTGTAGGTTACAGACATAAGTCGTTGTCTATTGGGTTCTTTGATTTCACATATGGTTCTTTATGGCTTCATGAAAGAGGTTGCATGACAGAACACTGTGGGTTCTATAAGCCAGTGCATAGAGTGCGCTTCTAAATTCTGTGGAATTCAGACAAAGATGTGCCAGGAGGGCGCACCAGAGGAAGTCATTGACTCAGGGAGAAGCCTCAAGGTTGTTGAACACCTTGGAGGTAAGACTGTGCAGAGGAAGGCATACAGAAAATATAATTTATGAGAATCCTGTGGAAGCTCTTCCAGGAGGGCATTGAGCAAGTGCATAGAGTGCACAGAAGGAACTCTATTTCGAGTTCAGTGAGAAGACAGAGTCACTGAAGATTCTGTAGAAGCTCTACCAGGAGGGCATCGAGCGAGTGCAAGGAGTGCACCGAGAAGAACTCTCTTTCGAGTTCTGAGATAAGAGAAGTGTCACAGGAGGAGACACTCACAGAGTCATTAAATACTCTATCGGTTCAGTAAGGAGTGCTTGAACATGAGGCTTCCAAGAGGGCACCAATCTCCATTTGAAGGATAAGGAAAGGGTCGAATCCCTTAGAGGTTCGAGCAGGAAAATCTCGGGACGGATAACACAATTGTGTGCAGGGACCTTGCAAGGAGTGCAAAGGTCGAGAAACCTTTTGAGGTTTCAGAGTGAACAAAGCTCAGGAGGGGAAGATTTTTTAGTAATGTAGGCGAGACTAAAGGTCGTGGACTCCCGAGATAAAGAAAAAAGGTTTTAGCCTTTGAAGCATTCAAAATCTTCCATGGCTCGGAGAGAGCGTGTGCTCAGGAAGGAGAAATAGTAGCCGCTAGATCGGTACTGAGAGAAGAAGATCTAGACTGTTGAATCTACGTCCAGGCAGTAGGAGGAGAGCGCGCAAGGAGGTTAGATCTAGACCATCAGATCTAGCACCAAGGACTGATAGTCATCGGATCCGGAGGAAGGTGCATAGAGTTTAACCTCTGGAAGGTTGCAGAGGAGAGCAGCTGAAACTGATGGTGTAGACACTTCGGGGAGAAGTGCCGAGTTTTTGTGGGCCATTGGATCTCGCAGAGCAATGAGGGGATTAAGGCTGAGTATATTCCAATACTCTAAAGCTCAGAAAGGATAACTACCATCAGATAAGTCCTGAGTTGTGAGGAGTAGGGAAGGAGATCCAGACCGTTGGATCCAAGCCACAGGAGATCCGTTGGATCAGAACCTCCACGGGGTATCACGTATCGGGGGTTCGGAGGTTGAAAGAATTTCTCTCGAATGTAGAAGTCGTGAGGTGTTGAGCGTCGAGGGTTCATGCGAACATGGGTCACATCCGTTAGGTGGGGACCGCGTGGTTGACAGGTGGCACAAACATAGAGCGCACAGAAAAGGTGGAAGTAGGCAACAAGTGGTGTACACGCGTCACCTCGGAAGGAGTCAACCCATCATTGACTTATTGTGCTCGGGGATTCACAAAGGAAAATCACGAGAGCTCAACACTCCAACTCTCGAGATCGCAAGTTGCGAGTAGTGCTAGGACTTGTCCCTAGCCGGTGTTCGTTTGTAGAGGCGCTAGCGAGGGAGGAGCCATACCCATATCACATCTCGGGTATCGAAGTTTGGAGAAAGAGGAGTCGAGGTCATTGACTCACGAACTCGCGAGTTGCGAGAGTCGCTTGCGCTAAGGTCAGTTGTGGTCGCATGGAGATGTGAGGCTTGCGCCTGGTGTTAAGTTGCGTAGGGTGGGTTTTCACGAAGGACATGTGGATCAGATTCATGAGGTTCCAATAGGGATCCGAGGGAGCCGCTTCGGCTCGAGGAGAATTTAGAACGATCCTGTGCGGATCTCGGCCCGAGGGTCAGGGGTCTGCGTCATACGGTCATGCCTTTATTAGTTGAGAAAGTAGGTTGTTACTTAATGTCTAATTAAGGCCATATTTATTAAATAAGTTCCATTAGGTAGTTATAGTGTGTAATCAATAATGTAAGGTGACCTCATTGTAGAATGTCCACTAGGGATTTAATGTAGTTTCAATAATGAAGGCCCACTAGGTGGTTAGGGTTTGAGATAGATATAAACTATTATAGTGGTAGAAAATATGTAATGGTATGCCAAGTGATTAATATTGTATTGGAGATTTAGTTAATTGGAGTTTGCTCGCTTGAAAAGACAAGTGAATATTGTTTCCTATTCAAAATATCAATAAATGTTTGCATATTGTTGCAACTTAAATAATTTCTTTTTGTTTCATTTGCTTTCCGCAATCACATTTTTCTGAATAATACTTTGATCTTTCTGCTTCATCTTTTAAGGTACACCACATGGAAGGCCAAGAGCCTCAAGCTAAATCTATAAATAAAATCCTTTCCTTCAAGCAACATGTTCTCTTTTTGGCATTGTAAGCTATCTTCATAAGTTAATAAGGAGATGAATGTTAGTAATTGTGTTTATACTCTTCCAAAAATGTGATTGGTTGTGGACTATTTTCTCATTTCTTGGTTCTCTTGGTTCTTGTGGGTGTAATCATTCTAACTTGTGGACTATTCTTTCATTAGTGTTGTTTATTATCACCTATATTTTGCTTGCTAACAATTGATGTTACATAGGAAGTCTTTCAACAACTTGTGGACTATTCTCTATTAGTTAGAGCGTCTGATTTTGCATATGTTTAGTTGGTGGACTATTCTCCCTATCACCATATGTTTAATAATGTTTCATTTCTACTTGGTTACTAGTTGGTTTTGTGACAAGAAGTGGTCTTCCAAGTTAGATCATTTCACTTCAAGAAGGAGTTGGGAGGCTTCAATTTAGGTTAATTTTTGATGGTGGTGGACTACTCTCCCCACTATCATTTACATCTATAGATTTTGTTCTTTTCTCCTCTAGTTAGGATTTAGCTACTGCTCCATGCTCATTTATATTTCCATATTTCACATTTTTTAATTAGATTAAAGAGCATATCAGAACATCATAACTAGATTACCACAACAAGGCTATAGCCAAAAAACTTGCCATTTCAATGAAGAAAGGTCTAATAAGCGCGTGAAATTGGCATGAGGGTGAGGGTGGGGGTGAGTTAATATATAAAACATAATAACATGAAGGTCTAGGTGGAGCAAGTTAATATGCAAAACATATGGGTGGAGGTGGGGGGAATTAATATGAAAAAAAAAACATATTATGTTTTGTATGTTAACCCTCCAACCCCCAAATATAGGGGTGAGGGACTTAATATGAAAAACATATAGGTGGAAATGAGGAAGTTAATACGAAAAACATATTATGTTTTGTATATTAACCCTCCAACTTCCACACTCATATAAGGGTGGAGATGACAGAGATTAATATGCAAAACATATTATGAGGGTGGAGATGGCGGAGATTAATATACACGACATAAAGATTATTTACTCATACCAACATAAAGTATAAAGAAGCCTTGGGATGAGAAAAGACAACATGAGTAACGTCCAATCAAGAACTCTATGCATGCAAGATGTGGTCGGTTTTAAAGGTTTGGGAGTGTTCGCTGACCTATAGGAGACAATGTGAGATGTGGTCGGTTTAAGAGGTTTGGGAGTGTTCACCGACCTATAGGAGACGATGTCAAGAGTAAAAGACACGCTGGCTTCTCAAGACACTCAATCTTTCTCCCCTAGTGTGAAAGACATTTGCAGTCCAAGGAAACTGTACACTCAGTCTTTCTCCCCCAAGTGTGAAAGACATTCGTGGTCACGAAAATGGTATGGATGATGGAATTTTCCTCCAATCCATGTGAGAGAGTAAAAATAATGAAATGTAAATAGAGTTTCTCTACAAATTTGCTTCTTCACTCTACATAGGAACATGGTAGGGAAATTGTTTGATTTACATGTAAGCATGGAGGCACTACAATCATTTAAGGATAAATGCCATATCTATACATCGAAATGACTAGAGTCCTTATTAAGGAGTAACAATTAAACGATGACATCGATGAACAACAAGAGAGAATTGATGTTAACAATCAAACTTCCCATGGCCAAAGATTGTTCATACAACAAGTGAGAAGCTCTCTTCACTTACAAGAAAAACAAAAAACTTGCATAATTGATCATAAAGAGTATTTCGTTTCATTTTTCAAAATTTGATTGATTAAATTTCTTAGATTACTATGTACTTTGGAGCAATACAAAGTAATGTTGTATAAGCCAAAATATGAACCATAGGATATAAGTTTTAAATTTGATGATGTATATCCCAACATATATAACATTAAATACATTGCTGCAACTTACATATTATTTATCAACTTCTTAACACATCAGGAAAAAATATATCTAAAAACTTAAACATGACTAAATTTTTTCTAGGGATATTTACTGAAAATCCAGCAAGAAATTGTTAGATAGTCAAATTTGAGTAATTATTTTTATATATTCCGAGTGCTTAAGAAGTTTTTCAGCAGGCTGAATACATTTCTGTATTCAAAAATAGTTTTTAAATAACAAAAATATAATGATTTCAAGTAGATTTATGTCACCAAATTAGGTAAAAAAAACCATTTCGTAGAACAGTTAAACAATGCTTATCTAAAATGTGTTCGATGAATTTCACAAGACCTTTCTAAGCTTTCTTCATCGCTAAATAACAAAAATTTTGTGTGTAAAGGTGAAGCTTTGTTTTGTGGGCCTGTGTAAAAGTTATGGCGTGTTTTGTTTTACCAGCCGTTTTAAATATTATAAAACTGTCCATGCTACATGAATTTTGCCACAGACATACACTGACGTAATAGGTAGGTCAGGTTTGAGCCACAAGCGCACATAATTTTGAAGCAGAAATTCTGCAGTAAAGTGGATAATGAACGCCATTTTAAACATGCCAACCTCTCTAAATAATAATTTATCTTGATCTCTATGATGGTTTGTATATAATACGAACAATCGAGTATAGGAGCCATATTTTACTAAAATAATGGTTGAAAAAACAGTCAAAGAAAGCAGGCTGTACCATTGAGATAATGGCCATGGCCCATGAACTGATAATGGCCATGGCGTGAAGTTTTAAATGTTTCAACTTGCCACTAATTCAATTCCTCTGCAACCTAACCTCTACCAACTGCGGTTGAGTGGAGTCCATATCAGCAATTGGATGAACTGAAGGTAAGACACACGTTTTAAAATTATACCATCATTGGAAACATCCAATGGGCCAACGTAACCAGCAGCGTTGACCCAAAATTTTAATTGTAAATCTCAAGCATAGCTGGATGCAGAATCCTCAGGCACATCTCAGTAACGTGTTAGAAGTTTCTTCTCCAAATCTGTATTTATTGTCTCATCACTCCTGAGAATTGAATGTGCAGAAATATGGTATCTCAGAAGGAAATGGCTGTCGCTGCCATGGTGGTGGTGGTTTTATTGAATCTATCGGTGCAGTTTTTATACGTACATTCTTCTTCAGATGTTTGCACGGTGGTTTCCCCGGTTTTGGAATCGTGTTATATCGCTCTACAGTCAGGAGAGTCTTTTATGAAATCTGAGAGCGTTTGCTGCAAGAGCCTTGAGACTTTGGAGAACAGAATTCAAGATCAACAGTTTACCAGATATGCTGTTTGTGAGTGCTTCAAGGCCTCTGATAATTATAAACAGGTTTTGGTGAATGAAAATCTGCTGGAAGTTCAGGCTTTATGTGGCCCTCATGTTCCCTACCCAATAACCTCCTATTCGGACTGTTTGCAGTATGTAAGTGCAATTTTCTCATACTTTTATTGGCACAATATGCAATACCTTAGGTTTCGAAATATTACATATGAAGGCTCTTTTTTTCTAATGCTGTTTGCATATTGCAGGCCGATGGGGAGATTGCCAGAACAGCATTGTAAAGGTAAATACAGAAATAGAGGACCAGAGCGACGTTTGTAAAGGAGTGTGAATAAATGTGATATGAAGTTCATTCATGTGTTTTATCAGATTCAGAATGACTTTCTGCAACTGCTATCGTATGCAGTTTCAGTAATCTGAGTTCACTATAAAGATATTAAAACACATATGAATTGTATTATAAGGCATCTGGAATAATGAGGTTTTTTCTTCAACATTTTCATATGGTAATCTTTTCATCACAAAAATAGATTATGAATCACAAATTAATGTGATGGAAATAAAGTTAAAAGTCAAATATAATTCAATAATAATAATAATCTATTTTTAAATTCATTCTCAAACCGATAAATTGATATATGATACAGTTGACCTCCTTGATTTATTGACACAAGAAACCATTTATTTATTGAAATAATACAACACAATACAACACAATACAAATTGTTATTATTATTATAATAAAATAATAATAAAATTATTCAATAAACAAGATAACCTATTCAAACTTGACACAGTAGAAATTTTCGAGTTTGAAAATTTAAAAACTAAGAATGCTATAGCCAATTTTTAACCTTTTTATATAAAAAAATGATTCATGACATAAAATAAAATTTGAAATACAGATATAAAAATGAAAAGGGCTTATGGCAGAGTGGTTTTGACACAGTTCAGTACTAAACTCCTCATGGTTCCAATCTGTGGACATGCTCCGCCTGCTGACTATTGACTTGTAAGACAACGCCTCCACCATGGCCACCTTTGATTATTCTAGATTGGACAGTGACCAGAGGCTTTGTCAAAGGCTTTACCGTTATTCTTTTAATAAATTGGAAGATGGATGTCCTTTGAGAAAATAACTTTCCAAAAATTAGATTATATAGAGCAATGTGCATATAATATAAAAATAGATTATGCAATACCATACTAATGGCATGGATTTGAATAAGATTGATGTCAATTTTGTTTTAAAAAATATATTTTTTTGTTTTATGAGTGAGTTTTTTTTTTAAGTAAAAAAGGATAGAACCTGTTATATTATCAGTATCAAGTTACAGTGACTGTTTATGATGCCAATTGTTCCGCCTAAACAGAAAACTGAGACAGTTGGGCATCCTATGTCATTTGTTTCCCAGCAAACAAAACTATCAGAGTACCGTCCTACTCGAAGGAAACCAGGACGTCTAGCCATTAAGTTTAAACTGTATGCCAAAAAACTAGTTGCAAAATAGCTAAGATCTAACTGGGCGAAAGCCTGGTTCGGAAACAGAAAAAAAGAATTTCTAACCAAGAACATCATTGAACCTCTTATCTGGTCAGCTCGTCCTCGTCCCCGTGCTTTCGCCATCCTTCTAGAAACGCGTAAGCTTGCATGCACGTAGGGCATTGCCATTTAGGGAGAGTCCTCAACTGAGTAGCGAACAACATGTCGAGTTGATGGTCGATTTGGGCGATGTGAATATTTGGTTGTCCAACAGGCTTCGCATATCAAAGATTAGAGCTAGGTACCCCGAATTGGTGAAGGGGTGCTAGTCCTACCAGTGGCCGTCAACGGAGGCTGAGGGAATGGGCCCTGTTGCTCCCTCACTTGCATGTGCTATGCAATTGTGATGTGCCGGACGGTTGGAAAGCTGGGTCGCCTCCTCCATAGGTGCACCGGGAGGTGAGTCTCTGCTTCCCTTTGTGCAGGACAGGGTCTCTTCTTCAACATAACAGGTGGTAAAATTCTCCGTTGGGCGATTTGCACTGGAACCAAGCAGTTTGCCCGAAGGCAGAATCTTGTCATCAGTGCCAAAATCAGTTGGTGGATTCCAATTGTCCGGGACTATGAACAGAGGGAGCTTGGGATAGCTTTGCATGGCGTCTTCCAGGGTTATCTCTTCCACGTACGCCATTGGAGGCGTTCGTGGTTTCCTACGCCTTCGCAAGGACGCCATGGCTAACGCCTGCTCAAATTTCTTCTGTCTCTGGTGGCGAGATTCGGCTGTGTACCAAGCTGCACCCCTGCGTGGATTACCTCGTGCTTTGGGCATAATGGAGACCCTGGAGATGACCAAGGTTCCTTGCGGGTGGAAGGCTCTGCGTCAGAGCTCCAGTGGGTCTGCAAACTGTTGCTCTGCTAAAATTAACTCTGCACTCGACATTGCGATGGGTGAATGTCGCTCAATTCTGTCAAGGCGGGTGATAAGGAGGAGGACAACAACGACCGCCATGGCCATTAAGGCTTGCTTCCGAGTGCACTGGTGCACTGTACCGATCACTTGCGCGAAGGGGCTCATCGCCTAGATGTTGCTGCACGGATTCATGCTTAGTTAATTGCTGAGGGGATGGTCGCCGGTGGATGTATTAATGATGCATCCTGACGTTGTCCCGCGTGGCTCTGCTCTGCAACGTGGCACCCCATCCGGGGTTCATGAGTGTAAGTTTAGATTGGTTTTGGACTATGATTTAAAATTGCTTATGTTTGGTTAAAAGTTTGTTTTTCTAAAATGTAAGGAAACAAATTTATGGTCCAAAACATAAAAGCATTTGACAAAAATAGAAGTCTACTTTCTTAGGGACCATCAATAATATCTTCCATTGGATTGGAACCTGTGACCTCTAAGGAGGAAACATATGCTCTTAACCATTAGGTCCCCTCAATTTTTTTAATGTAAGCATAGATAAGACTTTGTATGTAAGCATAACATTGCTAACAATGTTATCAAGTATTAAAATGCAGAAGTAAACTTATTCAAGGTATTGTTTGAAGAGATGATACTAACTTTGGAGAATTTGTACGCTATGTTAGAAGTGTTAATGACAAAGGAAGCAATGACTCTAATAGAACTAAGTGTGCCACATAAAGATGAGTGGGAGGGAGTGAGAGGCAAGTTATTGACAATGAGTTCTTTTAGTGTTCCTTAACCCTTGAACAATGAAATACAACGAGAAATACAAAGAATACAATTACAAATTACCCAGGAACAAGAGGCAATAAGATAGAAACTGTAAAGAGACCCTTGTATATTGATAATGAAAAGAAGAATACACCGTTCACTTGCATATTAAGGTGGGGCAACCTTCCACTGAGAAAAGCTCCAAATACGCAAGACAAGACATTCTACAGTATGTTATCTCTTTAAATATCTTTTGCATAGCAAAAACCCTAACTACTTGTGGTCTCGTTATCAATGGGTACCAAGTAACTAGTGGGCCTTATAGAATGGACCCTCTTTACATTAGATAACTATATATTACTATCCAATGGTGTTATTCAAAGAGGATGGATGCATACAATAATTTTCTAACTCCTATGTAGCCTAAAGTAGGAGGTTAGAGTAGGACCCTAATTTACCCTCCCCCTTCAAAAGAAACATTGTCTTCAAGGTTGAAAATGCTAAAATTGTTGTAAAATAATGGTTGGTTCCCATGTTATATATTTATGTGGCATGTCTTTCTACTAGATCAATACTTCATTGATCATGCACTGACGTAATTGACACTTTGGTATTTAATACTACTAACAACTGAAGCCAAATGGAGCCTTCTTCATCAAGTTCTGGTAGGCTTGTTTTCACCTTGCACTTTGATCCCACTACCTTTTTTAAACAAGAAACATGACATACTAGATGAATCTTTAAGTGGGATAGAAAAGCTAGTTTGTAAGCCACTTGTCCAATGAACTAAATGATCTCATACGGCCCATAGAACTTGGGTGCTAATTTTTGAGGTGTTTTCTTTCCTTCAATGATGTTTGTTTATAGGGTTGACGTCAGAGAAACACCCAATCCCCTATTGTAAAGGACCATTATAAGCGATTCTAGTCTACTTGTTGCTCATTTGATTTGGGCCATAACCAACTTTTCCTTTAGTATGTAGAGAATGGTTTCCCTAGTATGGAGTGTATGATCCACTACCTAAACCTTGGAAGTGCCTAAAAAATATGAAGTGTCTGACAAGGCATTTTGGCCATAAACTACTTCATATGGGATCATTTTGGTAGCTCCATGATAAGAGGTGTTGTACCACCATTCTACAAGGGGAATCTATTGTGCCCATTGGTGTGACATTTCATAGGAGAAGCATCTCAAATAGGTTTCTAGGCACTTGTTGACTACTTCAGTTTGACCATCTGTTTGGGGGTGATATGTTGTGCTCATATTTAGCTGGGTACCTTATAGTTTAAATAGTTCCTACTAAATTTTGTTAGTAAAGGTAGGGTGTTGATCCAATACAATGTAAATGAGCATGCCATATAGCTTAAAAATATGATCAAGAAATTCTTGGGCAACTAAGGAGGGGGATAAATGGATGGGGTAGGGAAGTCAAATGAGCATACTTGGAGAGATGGTAAACTACCACCATTATCACAGATTTGTTTCCCATCCTTGGACGTCGCACAATACAATCCATATTGATTTCCTCCCATATGTGTGTTGGGATTGGAAGCGGTTGCAACGCCCTTGGTGTATTTACTATCTACCCTTTGTTCCTTTGGCATGTGTCACAGGTGGCCACAAAATCCTAAATGTTTGTTTTCATCCCCTCCCAAAAGAATGAGTGCTTATTTATTTGATATATTTTATGAAATATTGAGTGACCAACTATAGGTGATGAATGAATTTCCTTTAATATTCTTATTTTTTAAGGTTGAATTCTTTACTAGAAAAATGCTTCCTTTATATCAAAATGTATCTAGCTTCCATGTATACCCCTTAGGAGGGTTGGGGTCATCCTGAAGTATTTAGACGAGTTGAATAGTAGCGTCATTTGTTAACCATTCATGATGGGCATCCTCAAGCAAACCTAGAACTAGTAAAGATAATGAAGGGATCCCACATCCTCCTCAAATTACCTAGATAAAGCATAAACTACCACATTTTCTTTACCTTTATTATAGATATGTCATAGTCATACCCTAGTAGCTTGGTGGTCGACTTATGTTTCTTTGGTGAGGATAACCTTAGTTCAAGAAAGTACTTTAGACTAAGATGGCTAGTCTTGACATAAAAATGTCACCCGATGAGGTATGAGTAGTAGGTCTATATGTCATGTAGGATGACCATCATTTATTTCTCATATGTAGTGTTAGGCGAAAATATTGTCGTTTGATTCCGTCGTAGTAATTTCCCAACCATTTAATTTGTCAATCCGAGGTTCGTAGGCTTACGAAGCACATGCACTATATATGCAAGATTAGGCACCTAACTTCTAATCTAAGAAAATTCAATCAAATCCTAACTCTTTCATTCCACTTAATAAGACTTAGTTGTTGTAGGAAAGAAAACACTAGCTCCCATTCAGGAGGTC
>JZKD02S0564016.1:67944-83144 GCA_000966675.3 Picea glauca
TTCACTCAAAAACACTAAAATAGATGCATTGGAAAATAATATGTCTAAAACCCATGTAATAATGAAAATGGTTTAATGTAAGGGTATGAGAAAGCGAAATATGGTTAAAAGTGAATTGAAAGTGAATTGAAAGTGAAGTGAAAGGTTGGTAAAAAGATGACACTTTGGCGACTCAACATGTAGATTTACCCAAATTAATGTCACATAACTACTTACTAGTGAATGCCAAGGGGTGCCCTTCTTGCATTAATATTGCTCCAAGACCTTAGCCCGAGGCATCACATTCTAAGATAAATTAAAATCTGGCACTGCTAAGACTAGAGTTGTGCACGTGGAATATTTTAAAGTTGAGAAATCCTATTCCATGAACTCATTCCAAACAAATCCATATTTTTTGAGTAGCGAGGTCAAGGTGAGATGCAGTTTTTCCATAATTTTTCACAAACTTCCTGTAGTACCCTATAAGTCCTAGTAATCCTTGAAATCTCTTTAAGGTTTTGGGATGGGGCTAATCTTGTATAGGTGTGAATTTCTTGGGATCAACTCTTACTCCTTGGATGACAATGTGACCCAAATATTCAACCTCTGAAACCCCAAAAGAATGTTTGGAGTGTTTTACAAATAGTTGGTGGTCCTATATGAGTTGTAAGGCTCTATCAATGTGACTGATGTGGTATTCCCATGTCTTTATGTATATCAAAACATCATCAAAGAATACTAGCACAAAATTTTAGAGGAAGGGTTGAAAGATCTTGTTCATGAGGATCTGGAAGGTTGATGGAGCATTGCAAAGGCCAAAAGACATCACTAAAAAATCATCATGAACTTTGTGTGTAAGAAAATATGTCTTAGGAATGTTTGTCTCTTTCATCCTAATATCGTGGTAGCTTGAATGGAGGTCAAGTTTTGTGAAAAACTAGGCTCCATGGAGTTCATCCAATAGGTCATCAATAACTAGGATATGAAATTTGTCCTTGATCATCAAATTATTGAGATCTCGGTGTTATCACTTAAAAGTCACTCATAGAGCTATACATTTGATCACTGGAAGGGTCATCGATACAATATAACAAAGTGCTAATTCATGGTAATAATACACCATCCCCAACAAAGCACCAAAACTATGCAAAGTGGGTTTTTTATGCATCTGCACGACTTAGCAGTGTGGATTGTGTATGATCTACATGGCACTGGGAGGCTATTCCTTCAAAAGTCATGCAGATTGACCCAAAGTGATATCTCAACCACATTCAGTGCATTTAATGAAAAAATCCCATCAAGGGTACTCATGAGATGTGGTACTAAGCATTCTCAAGATCCATGCCAATCAAAAGATGGTACTTTAGTGGTTCCATGTCTCTTAAAGACACATGGAACTACATCCAAGTGGCACCATTTTCACACTTGGAGCTAGCTATTATGAAGCTTGAATAATGCCTATAAATAGAAGCCATGGGGAAGAACTTCAATGATAGAAGTTCATGCAATGTTATGCTAATTGAATGATTCTTGAAGAACCATATTTCTCAAGTTATCATTTGGTGCAACCATAACTCAAAGCTTGTGCATTGATCTCTTCCCTTTAGAGAGCTCTTGCACTCTTCTTGGTTCAAAGAGAGAAAGAGAGAAAAGAGGATGTAAGGTGTTGGTTGTGGAGCCTCATTATCTTCATGATTCAAAGGTCGTTGTTTTCAGCTGTTTTTATACCCCATGAAGACTTTACACCTCAGAAGAATGTACACTCCTCCACGTGGGGGTGTGCAGGG
The DNA here is from genome assembly GCA_000966675.3 of Picea glauca. NCBI lineage: Eukaryota > Viridiplantae > Streptophyta > Pinopsida > Pinales > Pinaceae > Picea > Picea glauca. Next base: position 69,711 of record JZKD02S0564016.1, read on the forward strand.
GGGTTACCCCCTTGCGGGTTCTGGGGGGGCTAACCCCCTAGATGGGGGGTTCGGGGGAAAAATTTCCTTGTAAATGTATATTGTAATTTCATAGAAAATATGGACCATTCATTATAAGGTCACACATATGACGGTAGAAGTTATGTTAGGGTTTTTTTCCCTAGAAGGAAACCCTGTTTTATGAGGGAAATGTATTGCGACTATGTGTTGTTGTGAATATTGTATTTCGAGAGAGGAGACTGTGAGAGAAAGAAGAGGAATTTACAGTGGGTGTGTTGTAGGTTGTATCCCTTCATTTTTTGGATAATAATAATAGTAGGACTTGACAATTTATCTGATGGACATAGCCCACACTAGGTGAACCACACATATCTGTGTCTCTATTGTATTGTGTATCTTCTGTGTTTTATTTCGGCATTTGTTTTATTTTATTGCTCCACGATCCCGTTTTTCTAACAATTGGTATCAAAGCGAAAGGTAACTTGCATGAAAAGAGGGTTCCTGGTTCGAGTGGGAGCAATGGCGGAAGATGAAAAGTTTAGGTTCGAGAAATTTAATGGCCAAAACTACTAGTTATGGAAGATGCAGATGGAAGATTATTTATATCAGAAGAATGTATTCCTACCATTGGGTGGAATAGCAAAGAAGTCGACGACCATGGAGGACAAATAATGGGAGGTTCTTGACAGAAAGGCACTAGGAATGATACAACTGAGCCTGGCAGCGTCGATGGCTTTCAATATTTCGAAAGAAAAGACATTGTAGGAGCTGATGGACGCATTGGATAAACTGTATGAAAAACCCTCAACGTCCAATAAGGTATTTCTAATGAAGATATTATTTAATATGAAGATGTCAAAAGGTGGGTCTGTTGCAGATCATTTAAATGAATTTAATACGGTTACTAATCAACTAAGTTCTGTAAAAGTGGGATTTGATGATAAGGTCAGGGCTCTTCTAATATTGTGCTCATTGCCAGAAAGTTGGAATAACTTGGTCATGGCTGTAAGTAACTCTGTCTTTGGTTCAAACACTTTAAAATTTGATGATGTTGTTGGTGTTATCCTTAGTGAGGAAATGCGATGGAAAAGAACGGGCGAGACATCACGTAATGAGTTAAACATGGAGAACAGGGGAAGACAAAATGATAGAGGAAAAGGCTCAGGGAACCACGATAATTCTAGGAAGGGTAGATTCAAATCTAGATTTGGAAAGATAGAGTGCTAGAATTGTGGGAAGAAATGACATCTGAAGAAAGACTACAGAGCTCCCAAGAAACAAAGAGATGGAAAACATGAGAAAAATTAAGAAGAAAATGTAACAGGTGATGTGTTACAAGATGCTTTGATTATTTCTGTAGATAATATTTATGAGTCTTGGGTAGTAGATTCAGGGGCTTCATTTCATGTCACACCCCATAGGAAATTTTTTCTAGATTATGTTCAAGGTTATTTTGGACAGGTTCATTTAGGTGATGATGCACCATGCAAAATTGTTGGAATGGGAAAGGTAAAAATAAAGCAAAGTAATGGAAACCAATGGTTATTGAAAGAGGTTAGACAAGTTACAGATCTAAGGAAAAATCTAATTTCAAAAGGGAAATTGGAAAGTGAAGGTTGTATATCCATATTTACAGATAAGACGTGGAAGGTCACGAAAGGATCATTGGTGATAGAAAAAGGAGAGAAGGTAGGTACATTGTATTTATGTACTGGTAATACTGTCTCTTCTATCTCTTTATCTTCTACAGGAATGGATACAAAAATGTGGCATCATAGGCTTGGACATATGAGTGAGAAGGGGATTTAGATACTTCACAAAAGAAATTGTTGCTAGATCTTAAACAAATTGATTTGGATTTCTGTGAGCATTGTGTTTATGGAAAACATAATAGAGTTAGATTTCTCAAAGTCAGAAACAAAAAGAAGCGTGAAAGGTTAGAGCTTGTGCATACATATGTATGGGGACAAAATTAAGTATCATCTCTTGGTGGCTCTCGTTATTATGTTACATTTATTGATGATGCAACTAGAAAAACTTGGGTTTATTGCATTCAACAAAAATCTCATGTTTTTGATACTTTTAAGAAATGGAAAGCTTTGGTTGAGAATGGTACAAGAAAAATCTTGAAGTGTCTTAGATCAGACAATGGAGGTGAATATTGCAACAAGGAGTTTGATGATTATTGTTCATACCATGTGATTCGTAGAGAGAAGACAGTTCCAAGAACACCACAAGAAAATGGTGTGTCAGAAAGGATGAACAGGACAATCATGGAGCATGCAAGGAGTATGAGATTGCATGCTAGTTTTCCCTTACAGTTTTGGGCAGATGCTGTAGATACTATTGTTTACTTAATAAACATAGGACCTTCAATCTCTTTGGATGGTGGAATTCCAGAGGAGGCATGTGTTATTGGGCTAATTGTTAAGTGCGGACACAAATCAATCCCCCTAGATCCACCTAGATCTAGAACAAAACAAGACAAGACATGGCACTTTCCCTAAGATCTAATCATTGAATTTTACTATCAAACAAGAGATGAATGACATACTTTGAATATTGCTTCCTTATATCTTTGTTGTCCTCGCTCCGCTCTGGTGCTCTTGTGATATTGGATCTACAATGACACAAACCAACCAAAGTGAAAGTAGCAATAGTACACTCAATGAAAGCTTATACATGTGATCAAGGAGTCATGTAATAAAATGAGAATGATTTTATGAGAAAGAAACATCCTACTGTATTATATAATGTGGAAGAAAGATACAACCAAATGCATTGATGTTGTCAGGTTCCTTCCAACAGTTCCTTTCTTCCAACACACTTCTAATCCATGGATTCTGAGACTGTAGATCTGATAGCTACTCACAATCTATCTTGACAAAGCAAAGCTCAAAGCCAACATACAAGCTCCAAAAAATCCAAGCTACAAAACTCAATAACAAGCCAATCTAACTTTATCCATGAGAGCTCCTCTCCTTTTATAAGCTGGAGAGGATAAGGTGAGGAGGTTAGGATGATCCCACTAAATTAGGAAAGTGAGCAAGATCCAAACCGTTTAGAGGCCACCTCACCATAGAAGCTTCTCCTTCTAGAAGCATCGAGAAGACACTCGTTTTTCCCACGGACAGGAATTTCTGCACCCTAGCTATAGTGTAGCCTGCGGAAAATCCACAATATAGCTTTAGAGGAGGGTGCATAAATCATGAATCGTCGCACCCTGCGTATAGAGCATCCTGTGGAAATCCTCCTTAATAGGGTTTTTACAAAGGAAAATATAATTTCTTCTCTCAGGCAAAGTTCTTCTCCCTTCTTTCTTCAGGAATGTAGGCCACTAATCCTTATAAATACAAAGGATAGGTTTACATCATTAATGGTCATAAGGGTGATGAAAATTATGTGTAACAGAGAGCCCCCCAAAGTATGAAGTTAGAACATAGTGATAGCTGAAATACTTTGTCGAGTGTGTGTAGGGAAAAAGGAACACATCGGTCAGAAACCTGCCAACAAACAAGGAAATACAATACAATAATATATCATCACTGAGGTAGGAATTCCCATACTCATAACATAAATGACTCAAAGCATAGATGCCGACATGCAAAGATCCATGTCAAGTAAGACAGGTCATGGCCACCAAACATACACTGTGGATCCATGCCATTATGACTCAAATCTGAACATAGCCACCCAAAATACACTGTGGATTTATGTGTTAAAGACTCAAATTTGAACATAGCCACGATACATACATTGTGGATCTATGGAACAATACAATATGAATATACTCCAACGCAACCTGAATCTGTCAAAAAAGATCCAGGGTCTTCATCTCCACCACTCTATAGTACGAATCTAACCATACGAATACATGTGCTGAAGTCAAACATGGTAGAAACCACTTGATTATTGTTCATTAGTGTATACTGTTAACAAGTGCAAGGGAAATCACCATTAATGTCAATGAACCTCATGGTACTCTAGTACAATCCAATGAATGTGAATTAATGAGATGAAGTCAAACACTCGACAGAATCTTCCGATCAAGGGTCAATAATGAAAACCCACTGTCAAAAGCGAGGAAACCTGCCATTGAGGCATGCAAGTTCCAAGGTACCAATTAGTTTCTAAGTCTAATTCCTAGATAATGAGTTGAAGTCGAAAGGAAAAGAGTTGTCACAGGAAGGCCTTTATGTATCCTCCATCAATGACATGAAATGGGTAAAAAGATTTGAGGTAGATTAGAGTAACAAGTGATTTAGGACTGACTCGGGGATGGCCGATGCAATAGAAGTTTTAAGGACTGTAGAAATGGCTGACACAATAGAAGGATTTCTAGGTTTAACTTCTCTTTGAACATATTGATGACATGAAAACTGTCTTGGAAACACTGACTCAACAACAAGGATCACAGACCAATTTGTAATCTTATAAAGGAGTATGATAAGGAGACAAGCAGATTTTCCAACCTAGACACAAAGCGAGTGAAAGGGTGTCATGTTCAAAAGTGACTCCTCCATAGAATACATGTTTAGATACATTTCTTTCCCAATTTCCCCCCACCATTTCTGGCGAGTACCTCTTTATTTTTACACAAGCTTGAGGAGGATAACATATGCTTGTAGATGTAAGCTCATCCTTTGGATGAGTCCCTTGGAGTATGTTTAACGAACCCTAGGAAGGAGTGGTTCGGTCCCATACGAGCATTTCAATGTTTGTTTTACGAGTCCAAAGAAAGAAAACTTAGGGGTTTTTCATGTTTAGAGAGCTTGAAAAACACTTGAAGAGAACTCTCTCAGTTCTTTTTTCGTAAATTAATTTGATGAGACCGAAAAAGTGATATTATATCTCCCATCAAATGTTTTCTTCAAACACTTTTATGAGTGTGAAAAGAATAAGGTCGCTCGACAATATTTTCATGTTTAGAGAGTTTGAAAATAAATTAAAGGGAACTCCAGGGGGTTTCCTTTTTTGTATAACCTTTACGAGTCCGAAAAAGTGATAAAAGTATACTTGGTTACATTCTCATTGATTTACGAACATGAGAAAGAACAAATACTAATCTCGGAATTGTTTTCATGTTTACACAAGCTTAAAAACAAAACAAAACTATGCTTGGGATAGATTTTATTTTTTCACAAGCTTAAAACTAAACAAAACTATGCTTGGACCTGGTTTCATTTTTACACAAGCTTGAACCAGAGGAAACTATGCTTGAGGTAGGTGGTTTCATTTTTACACAAGATTGAACCATAGAAACTTATGCTTGGACTTCCCAACGCATAACATAGGGATGGTTGGTATTTATCCCCCAGCTTAAGAAACTAGCAGCTCAACTTCATCATGAAGTCTAGAGGCTAGAAGTAAATGCCCCCCAAGATTCGTTTCATCCAAATATAAAGGAGAATGAAATGAAGCTTCAAATACTACGAAGGACTTGACTCAAACAAAGAGGGGGAATAATCTGTTTCATTTTTGAACGAGCTTGAGATGGGAACAAGAACTATGCTCGAGACTCGAGGTATAACCTCCAGACCACTGTTTCATTTTTTTAACGAGCTTGACACAGAAACGGGAACTATGCTTGTACCCTCCGTTTCATTTTTAACGAGGTTTCCATAGAGACACAAAAACTATCCTCGTAGCTTGTTTCATTTTTTAACGAGCTTGAAATCAGAAAACCATGCTCAAAGTTGGTTTCATATTTTAACGAGCTTGAAATCAGAAAAGAATGCTCATAGCTGGTTTCTTGATCATGGATTCCAAGAGGATATTTCTCTGGAAGGACACCATGTCAAGGGACAAAACTCGATCATGGCCTCCAAGAGATCTTCATTTGATGGAAGAAACACACTATGGAAGGAACACATGTCGATGATCACAATAGGGGTAAGGAGGTCAGGCTCCAGTATCCCTATCGAAGAGATCACCATGTCAACTACCGGATCCAAGTCATAAGATATTGAGCGTACAATGAGAGGCTCATATGCATCGGAAACTGAAGGCATGGGAGACAATGCCACATAATTAACCTGTGGTGGGGGTGATACCGTTTGCATATAAGAACCATTTAGGGAGGTCATCCAGTCAGGACCGATAAGTGAAATTTGATCAATAGTTACAATTCTTCCATCATGAGGGAAAAATATCACACAAAAAAGAGTGGACACAATATCTTTCATGGAATAGACATAATCCCGCCCAAGGAGTAAAGTGAAATCCAAGGGGTCTTGGACTACCATAACGTCAATACAGATAGTTTTCCCACCCAAAGTTATAGGAAGCTGAGGAAGGGTCCCTAAAGGTTGATTGATTCTTCTATTAAAAAATAACAGACTCTGCGTAGCTGACAGAAGATGAGGACAACCCAAATCTTGCCAAGCAATCGAGAACAAAATACTAACGAATGCACCTTCATCTATCAACATCTGAGGAACGTCCCGACCACAAACATGTAGTAATCTGGAAAGGAACGTGAGAGGGAAGATGAGGTCTAGTTAGCACACCCCAATTAAAAAGGATGGCCTCATTACTTGGAGGAGGTTCTACGGGAGAAGGAGGAATGCCCACCGACACTATAGATTCTGTATCAATGAGAAAAACATGGGTAGTATCGGGTTTACTCTCTAGCGGGAGAGTAATATCGGCCGATGAAGAGATCAGATCGACCACTTGGGTTTCATTCTCCAAGGGGAGAATGGGGTCGACGGGTGGAAAGGGATCAACCGATTGGGTTTAACTCTCTAACGGGAGAGTGGGATCGACTGAGGATGGGATCAGATCAACCACTTAGGTTGCACTCCCTGGCGGGAGAGTGAGATTGATCGAGGATGAGATTGGATCAACCACTTTATCAACTGGTTCAACTAAGTACGTGACCAAATTGACTACATGATCAACCAAACTGATCGATGAAGGGGCCATATCGATCATTCCATCAACTATAGGTGGGTCGAGAGTAAGATTGCGATAAGAAACTGGAATTTGGGGCTGTGAAACAGTCATGTCGTCTAATAATTTTGAGGCTTCGTCCATACAAGGGAAAATGTGATTTTGGTGACTCCCTCTGCATAACATACACGAGAACTTGGCTCTACTTTTCTTCTTCCCAGCAGTATCTTGACTAGTTGATGGGATGTCATCAACATGTTTTTCAGAGGTTGACGTCATGAGTTGGCAAGGTTGTCTAGACCATTCTTCTATAACCTTGGATAGACCAGGGAAATCCTTAAGAAGATGGATACCCTTACAAAGCCTGCAAGGGTACTTGGGCTTATGGGTTGTTTGGATGATCTTGGCATCATCAACACTCCCAACATGATTAACAGTAACTGGTTTCTTTCCAACATGTCTGACAGTGGTTGGAAATTTGGACCCTTGTTTATTTTTCTTCTTCTAATTATTTTGTTTCTTATTATTCTTATCCACTGAGTTACTAGCTTTAGATCTTTCACTCGGCGAAGAAGATGAAATGGAAGAAGACCTTGCAAGTGAAGAAGGCGAAGAAGATATTACTGGTGAAGAAGGTGAAGGATCAAAATGAGGTTGATGTTCTTTGGGGGAAGTTCTTACAAATGAAGCACTAACTGCATTTGGGACTACCTGAGTGGAAAACAACCATACCGATAATCCAATTGTGAGACCTGGAAGGCTCAAAGTAGCGATGTGAGGAGGACCAATGTTTCTGTAAGATGGAAAAAAAAAGGTTCCCCTAGAGCAGAGGTTCCTTCATTGGTCATTCCAAGAATTGATGCCATTAAAAAAAAAATACAACCTAGATTCCACTAGGGAAAAAAAACAACACACGCTAAAAATCTAGTAAGAAAGCAAGCAAACAAAACCTTCTCACAATGAGCACACTAGTTGGTGATGAAATCCAACGTCGTGAGAACAAAGTAAGAAGGGGATGAGATATAGTGGGTGGAAAATTTACGTTGACGACTTGCTTAACAGACTTATGCCTTGGTGCAAGCTCCCACACATAATCGTGGGTATCCCTCCAAGGAGCCCGAGTGAGTTTGGCCAATGTCGATTCTAGGTATCGTGAATACTTGCCCCTCTATAGTCACCTCATGTAAAGACCCTAAAGAGATAGGCCACTAAGGCTACCAATTACTACAATGATTCCTGGGGAAACAATCGACAGTCCGATCCACGCACAAAGGCAGGGCATCTAGCCCAAAATCAACTTGCAAGGCTTCCACTCATCATTGTGGGTATACATTTCAAGTGACCCCCATAATATGCATAATATCTACACCAAGACCAACAAAGTAGGGTGAGTAACTCTGCTAGTCTTAATGCGACCTCGTGATTGAACCTTGTGTTAGAAGGGCTTCCCAGGACAAAATGTAGCAAGTGGATTTCACTGCTCCCTAACTCAAGATTCTATGTTTGTTCACAGCTTTGGAAAGTTATCTTTCACACCTATTCCAAATCCCTACAACTAATCTAATGTAGGTTTGCTACCAGAAAATATAAAAATGTCTAATCAATTTTTATAAGCACTTTATTTTAAGGCTGTTGTTACTCAAGAGGAAAATGGCGTGGACTAAATGATGTTTTGACCGACTCTAAACAATGCAAAGAAATGAGAATGAAAATATTTCACTTTTATGAAAGCTATATTACGAGAAGGAGAAAACGTTTATCATTCCCATATGCACAATGTCCCAAAATTTTATTAAACTCATCAACATCAAGATTCTCAAGCAATGAGAAAAAGAGACTGTACACCAATACACGATTTTTTTTAGAATTCAAGACCAAAAAATGCCAAAAATCATGCAATTTCTCTACTTCAAATGCAAATATGCCCCGATCTAATATAAAGCAAGAAATTAAAACTTTTTGTTTCAAAGATAGCTAAAAGCAATAGCAAATCGATATGAAACTAAGCAACCCAAACAAGTTTCTCTTTTAACATGAACTATTCAATCAAAGAAAAATAAGTTCTTTCACCAAACAATTCTAAAGAAAAACAAAATGCTTTGTAATTGAAAGACACTCAAATCAAGAGACAAGGTGTTGAGATACATAGAGAAGGTGTTGTAGATACAACGACAATGGAGTTGTTGAGATCAATCTCCAAGTGGGAGATTGTTGGTTTTGGAGCCTGGTTATCTTTCTGATTTAGAGGTCTTTGTTTTCAGCCATGTTTATACCCCATGGAGAATTTACACCCCTGAAGAATGTACACTCCTCCAGGCGGGGGAGTGTAGGGGGGTTACCCCCTGTGGGGTCCGGTGGCAAGCGGGCCCCTGGAGGAAAAATTGCCTTGTAAATGTGTATTGTAATTTGATAGTAAATCTGGACCGTTCATTATAAGGTCGCAGATCTGATGATAGAAGTTATGTTAGGGTTTTTTTCCCTATAAGGAAATCCTCTTTTATGAGGGAAATGTATTGCGGCTATGTATTATTGTGAATATTGTATTATGAGAGAGGAGACTATGAGAGAAAGAAGAGGAAGTTACAACGAGTGTGTTGTAGGTTGTATCCCTTCATTTGCTAGATAATAATAAAGGAAGGACCTGGAAATTTCTCTGGTGGATGTATCCCACACTGGGTGAACCATATATATCTGTGTCTTTATTGTATTTTTTTTATCTTATGTGTTTTATTTCAGCATTTGTTTTATTTTATTGCTCTGCGATCCTATTTTTCTAACACAAAGAAAAAAAAATGACCCGCCCAAGGAGGAGAGGAGAGATCACCTACATTATCCAATCCTCTACGGTGTAATTAAATGTTCTTACCATTGGTATATATTCACCTTTGCTTCCATTTTTTATTTCTATTTGTTTTTTTTTACTAGTGTAATCAACAACTAGTCGGACACGTACTCATGTGAAACTGGGTCATTATATCTAATTGCTACCACTAAAACCTCAAGGTGTGCCCACATTCCCCATATGTGAAACAAAAGGTAAGACATGGTTTCAAACCAGTGACTTCATATAACATAGTTCCTTAATAGTACACTTCATCACCGACTGCCCTACAACCTAGGGGATTTCTATTTCTATTCTAATTTTAATGCTCTTTGTCTATTTCCTTTCATTTATTTATTTGTTTGCAATGGTGTTTATATGTATGGACCAAATCTAACAATTTGACTGTAGTGTAGGTTCAACTTAGCCACATTAAAAAGTTTTTTTTTCTCACCCAAGTGTCTCAAACAACTAAACACTTGAAAATCAAGACACATGTGTCAATTACCTTCCTTCTTTAATTGTGTAACCACCAGTGATGAATAAGGGCTAGTATAGGGACATATAACTGTAGCCTTTGACAATTCCTTAATGATTTTTTCAATTTCATTTTTCTATGTGAAAGGGTGCCTATAAGTACACACGTGGTTGACTTCATGGAATGAGGGGATACCATAGTCATGCTTCGCATGTGAAGGTGGTAAACCTAGTCGTGTTTTAAATAATTGTTGATTCTTAGACATAACCAATTGCAAATCAAGGTGAATTTTTTGTGGTGTGGTGTCGACAACCTGAATGGCATTGAATTGTACAATAACACACAAGTGGCCATTTTTCAACCATTTCTCAATATGACGAGAGGTTATAATTTTAGGGGAACATTAGGTAATCCCATTAAGGGTATCTTTCTTCCCTTCCTATGTGAAGCTCATGTACAAGTACTTGAAATACATGGTGACTGGTCCCAAAGTGTGTAACCATTCTACCCCAAGAACCATACCACAATCACCCATTTCAATGGAAAACATGTGATCGTTGAGATAATACTCGCCCATTTGTGATTTCACATTTTCACATCTACCCCCACATTTCATCGTGACACCATTGGTGATCATAATTTGAAAATTAGAGACAGGGTGTATATAACAATGGATGTCGTGTGTCACTCTCCTATGGATAAAATTGTGTGTGCTACCACTGTTAATCAAAACGATCACTATGTGGTGCTTGATGTAGCCAATTAATTTCAAGTTTTGTGGCATCGAGAAACCAAATAGGGCATGGAGAGAAATTTTGGGTTCCTTAGGAGGATTTTGTAAGAGGGATTCCTCTTCCATGGAGGGGATAGTGTCTTCCAAATATTGTTCAAGAGTATCTTCAACTAGAATTTCCTTTGATTAGTCATGTGGAGACACATCTATTTGAAATAATTTATGTTCTTTACATTTGTGTCCTTTGAAATATTACTCATCACAATCATAGCAAAGGCAGAGGCCTTGACATTCTTCCATCTCTTTTAGAGATAACTTGTGGATGTGGACTGGTTGTGAATTGGATGGGTTGGGATTAGTTGTCATTGGATGGTTAGGGTGAGTGTTGAATAAATGTTGTTGAATTTATGCATTTATCACTATTTTAGCTTCTTTGGCTTTATCACAATATTCCAACTATGTTTGTGGGAATTACATCATGACATGTGCTTTAATTGCATCCTGGAGACCACTGATAAAAAAATATTAAAAAATAAATCAGATTGGCCCTTTATGTGAATAGCCAATTGATCAAAGGTGGTGATGTATTCCATAACTATGCATGTTTGGCATTCCAAATTTTGTGTGTCACAATCAAAATGAGTATAAAGTATTTTCACAAATTGGGTCCATGCAATGTAGCCTTTATAAGCCTTCGTATACCATTTCTACCACCGTTAATATTCATCATCCAAATATAAGACCCCCACATGCAATTTGTGTAGGTCATTATTAATTCCATGGAAGGAGCAATAATGTTCGATTTGGGTAACCCACCTTGAGGGATCCAACCCATCAAATTTGTTCATGTCCACCTTTGGAAAACGAAGCCATGGATTGTGATCCTGAAAGGTGGGTCGATGATTATTTTTAAACATGGGTGTGTCTTGTACTTCAAGTGTTATGAATTTCTCTTTGGTTGGATAAATGCGTGGATCAGTTACATGAAGACCCACATGTGCACCACTATTGACAAGAGGTCAACTTGTTTTTTCAATATTTCCTGCACCTGTTGGAGTGTAGTTGCAAGGGTGGCCATTGTTTCTTCTATCAATGCGCTCTGAGAGGGTTGGTTATGATTTAGTGGGGCCTATTATGGGTTATATGAGTTGAACTTGTTGTGAGTTTGAACCATGAGATCACTAAATATTCTTTTGGAAGTGATATTCTCCACTTATCTCATTGTACTAATCGACTGCGAGGAGCGTTTTAAGATATGCCTCAAATCACAGTATTTTTGATTAAAAAAAAGGGGGTTATTTAAGAGGTATACCCTTATGATCAACATAATGAAAGGGATATTTTGATATAGTCTCCCACAATGGTGCTGGTGGGACCACTTTATACTCTCTCTTTCTTATTTTGATTGCTACTCCTATGGGAGTATTACTCCTAAACAATTATTATTGTGGTAATAGAATATGCAAGTTCCTCTTGGATGCAAAGATGTAGGAATTTCATTGGTGGAATACATACGTTAGGGTTTGTAAGGTCTTGGAGACATAAGAGTGTTAAGTGCTATATCTCTCTAAAATACTTGTAGGGTCCAATAATCATACTTGGCCCAATAACTTAGGGCACTAAGGAGGCTTAATCATGCCCTTATCCTTACGATACGACTACTCAGGTACTAGAGAATAATCTTTCCGAGTGTTGTTCTCGGTGCACTATAGCAACAAGACGGTTTATCGATTGATATATGGTTGGTTTTAGGTATACCTATGGGACTTCCAATATACCTGAAGGTACATGGAAGTGAGATTATGTATATAGGTGCTATCCATTGCGATACTACTCGAAGGGGTACCAATAGGGGTTACAAGGATTTCCAACAATGCGATTCTACTTGTATTTATTATGTGTATTCTTCCCCAACCATAGTTTTACCCACCGAGTGATAGATCACATGTTATTTAAATATGTTGGAACATGTATCTAGACTAACAAATATTATATTGAAATTTAGAAGCATGATATCTTAGGAAATAACTCCGATACCACTTGTGGTGTTCCTTAATCCTTGAACAATGAAATACAACCAAGAATATAGTGAATATAATTGAAAATTAACCAGGAACAAGAGACAATAATATATAAATTTTAAATAGACCCTTGTATATTGATAATGCAAAGAATAATACAATATTCACTTGTCTCTTAAGGTGGGGTGGACTTCCATTGACAAGAGATTCAAATACACAACAAAACACAAGACATTCTATAGTATCCTATCTCTGTAAATATATCTTACATAGGAAAAACCCTAATTTCTTGTGGTCCCACTATTAATGGGTACCAACTACCTAGTGGGCCTTATAAAGTGGATTTTCTTTACATTTGTTCGACAACACAGGTATTCCAACAGAGGACAAACCCCTTCAGTAACCACTCACATAACCAGATCAAAGATCAACACACCGATGTTTTCACGTGGTAAAACCCCTACGGGGAAACATCCACGGCCCCAGC